>MU712449.1:53921-81690 GCA_026770625.1 Nicotiana glauca
GAAAACTACTTAAAAAAAACTAACATGTATGTAATTAGCACTATACAATTTAGAAAAATAAGAGTTTCAAAAGCAAAGGAAGGAACAATTAACACTGGAGAAAAAAAAACAAAAGAGAAAGGAAAGAAAATAAATGAATCAAAGAAAAAATCAAAAAGAAATACCTACATGGCCTCAATACACGAAAGAAATGATCAACACTTCCAACTCTCTGGATTTTCTGGCCCATTACGATATTAATCGCGTGTTCTTAATAAGAACACACGAATAACCTCGAAATGGACCCAAGTCTTCAAGTAGAGACGGACTGAGGACCTCCTGGGAACTAAGGATTTTATTTCGACTCGAGATTTGCATAATTCCTGGGTGATTTGAAGGAAATGGGATGGATATTCGTGGTTAGGGGGTTATGATGGTCAAGGGGTGTTAATTTGGGGTCGATTGGAGGAATTAGGGTTAGGCCGCCTCTCTTTGATTCAATATTTGAGAGATTTGGCTGGGATTCGAGGGAAAAGGGGTGTGGATTTGGAAAGAGGAGAAGGAGAGGAGTATTTGGTGTAAGTTTGGTGGCGATTGGCTACTGGTCGCCACCGTAGGCGATTTTCGACGGGCGGCGGAGACGGTGGGGGAGACTGTGGCGGCTAGGATTTTTTTGGGAGAGGGGTTCGTGAAAGAGACGACTAGATGGGGGGTAGGGTAAGGTTTGGACATATATATGTTATGTGATCCCAACTTTAGAACCGTCCAATAAAGCAACCTCGACGGCTATGATTTAATGAGGCCAAACAACGTTGTTTTAATTAAGGGGGAGACCGGATCAGATGCCTTAACGGACTGGGCCGGGTGAGGGGTGGTTTGGGACGGGTCTCAGGGGTTTTTGGCTGAGCTTGATTTGGGCCAGCCCAAACTTGAGCATTTTTATTTAAAGACTCAATTTTTGTTTTATTTTCTTTTCTTTTTTCTTTTTAATTAAAACTAACAACCTAAATTAACCTACCAAATTATATTAAGCTCTAATTAATAATCAACACAATTAATTAAATATCAAATTAAAGGAAAACTAATAAAATTCACAGCTAAAAATTAAACAAAGAAAATAAATCAATTTTTGTGATTTTCGTATTTTTGTAAAATTCCAATTACTAATTAATCGAAAATATGTAAAATTACATCCTAAATGCAAATGCAATACGCATTTTTGGTATTTTCCATGAATTATATAAATAAAAAATGCTCAAAAAAATGCAAACAAACATGAAAATTATGCAATTAAATCCTAAAAATCAAATAATTAAAAGAAAATTCCTAATTTTAGAATCCTGTAAGAGTAAATCATGCGAGGCAAAAATTACGTGCTCACACTTGTTTCTCTGTATTTTGCTCTTCTTTAGTTATATGTGTTCAGTTGAGGATTTTGATATGATTTTGTTGAAGTAAGAATGGTTCTGAACTTGCTAGACACTTGGTTAGAGTGTGTAAAGGGATTCAATACTTAGACCATGTAAGCACGTGATTTTTGCCCTATATGAAATACTCCGATAAAAATCCCAAAAATAGATTTTTTTTCTTACTTATTTACCATTTTTAGGAATTTTGTAGATTTTCATATCACGCATGGTATTTAGGCCTTACTTTTATATTTTTAGAATTAATCGATAGTTACTTGTTTTTATAAAAATTAAAAATCACAAAAATGCTTTATTTTTACACTTTTTGATTTTATTGATTTTTCTCTTTTAATTTAGGATTAAGTAGCTTTTATAATTTTTATAATTAGTGTAATTTCATATTTTTAGATAATCTAGGATTTTAATTTTAGGATTTTTAATTAAAGAAAAAATAAAGAAAAGGAAAATAGGAAGAAGTATATCTTGAGTCTTATTGTTTTAAAATAGTTGGTCTAGGCCAATTCCTTAAAAGAGCCCAATTTTCCTTTTACTTACCCAGCCCAAAATCAGGCCTGACCCGAACCAAGTCAATCCCTTCCCCATTAAAAGAACCCAACATCGGATCCCTAAGGCAGGCAGCTAGAGACACGCGAAAAGCGTGACCCCATCCCCCTTTTTCATCCCAGCTATTTCCCCTCTCCTTCTTCTCCATTCTCAATGGATTCACTCATCTGCACACACTCTCCTTCACTTATCCTCACTCCTAGACCTAGCGCAGCGTCCCCTGTTCTTCACTGACCTCCCAAAATTCATCTCATTCACTCTTCTCTTATAGATTCTCACACACACACTCATATACATCTGAAAAGAAAACAAATAAGCTCAAAAAAATCTAAGATAAAAAGCTCTGAAAAGACGAAGGAAAAGAGTGGAATCTGAAGCGGATTTCATAATTAAAACAATTCACAAGCTGTAGTTTGTTTCAAAAGTTGTATTCATTCTGCATTTTGTGAGTTTTCAGAGAGTGATTTGAGCTCAAAATTGCTGCTGGATTTTGCTGCTGCTTCGTTTCATTATTGTTACTAGTTCGTGGATTTTGTTGCAATTTTGCTCGAACTCGTTCTCTGTGAATCGTTGTAACCGTTGAGCTGTTATTAATAAGACGTTTGTGGCTTTCACAAGCCCGGTAGTTGCTGCTGTACCAACACTGTTAATCTCTTCCGTTGGCCTCTTCATTTTTGAGCTAATGATTTTAGCTGAAGTTTGTGGAGTAGCTACACACTCTATTATTGCTGTTGGTGGAATTGGAATACATATTTGGCGTGTCGAACATTGCTGGAGCTACTATTATCAAAGGGCCTAATACTGGACTCTTTTAGATTACGTTCTGGTGAGGTCTAGTTTTGCTATTATCTCACGTGTGTAAAGGAATTGAGGAAGAGCAAAAAATCACCTCTAGCTTACAGAGATTAAATGGCCTTCGTGATTGATGAAGTATAGATGGAGGGAACACTTCCCAAAGGTCTTGACAACTGTGGAGTCTTTGTAATAGATATTGCCGTATTCTATGTCCATTGAGTCGCCTAATGATGAATGGCGTGTGTAGATCTTGAGAATGTTGAAAGCTGGTACTCCGCACTTGAGCGCATGATATTGTTGGCGAGATTCTTGGATACGCAGTTAGCTGAAGCTGGCCCCTCTTTTCTGATTCGGGAAATTGAAATGCAACGTAACTGATAAGTATTTCCAAAATCTTTTAGCCCTCTTAATACTTTGCCACATGCTACTTATGTATTAATTTTCTTAGTGAACTGTTTGAATATGGTTTGTTAGTTTCCCCTTTTGTTCTTTATGTTTGTTTTGAATATGGTTGGTTTGTTAATAATTAGAAAAATGCAGCATTGGTAGAGTTAGTATGCTTAGAATATCTTGTTTTGAAATGATATGAACATGTAGTGATAAATCCTGATGCATCTTAGTTTCCATATGCTTTTGATTTTCACGTTTCAGAATGTTGTTCTTTTTCAAAGGAGGATTTACAAGACATGGGTTAAAGTAATATTGTTTGTTAACTTCCTTGGATTATACGTTCATATGGTGTAATTAGATGAATGAGAAGATGCAATACACTTCTGGTTATGGCCAGTCAGCTAAGGCATCTGTATATCAGTTAGAAGTTAGAACATTAATTAAGTGTTTCCTTTTCTACTTCAAGAAATATACTAGCTACTAGTAGTTCTTTACAATTTAGTCGCAAATAAGATGCAAAGTTTTGTTGATTCTTTAGTTTGAATTTTCCTTAAAATTGAAATCGAGGTGTGCCATGTTGAATAAATTCCAAAACCCATGGCCCTCACTTAATTAATTTTAACTCTTTAGAATTCGAGGCGTGCCATTTATCAAATTTTCATGGCCCTCGCAAAGTAACAACGCGTTAGTCGCTTTAGGCGCGTTATTAAATAATATTACTTTCCTAAACTCGGGTGCACATTTATGTGACCCAAATTCAAATCCTAACGAAGTCGGAATGTGTCGAAAACTGTGGGTGCATTTATGTGACGTGGTTCGAGACGCGTTTTCACGACGTTGCAATTCTTTTTAAAACTAATAATAAAAGCGGTTTAAAGTTAAAAAGCACATAAGTTAAAACATGTATTAAAATCAGATTTTTAGCCAGTTATAAGAATTTAAGCGACCGTGCTAGAACTACGGAATCCGGAGGTGCCTAATACATTCCCTCGGGTCAACAGATTTCCTTATTCAGAATTTCTGGTTCGCAGACTCCAATTGGGAAGTCGAACATTTTCCTCGATTTGTGATTTAAGTTAAACCGGTGACTTGGGACACCAAAATCTAATCTTATCCCAAATGGCGACTCTAAAAATAAATAAATAATCCCATTTCGAATAATGTCACTTTAAATGGAAAAACTCTCTTATACATTTTATCCTTCAGGGTAGGTGTGTAAAAAGGAGGTGTGACAGACCATACTTTTCATTGTGTAAATTATGTAACAAAGAGACTATGTGAAATGCAGTTCTTGCTTGCTTAGTATTCTTTTTCTTCACAAAGTAGTTTTGATATGTGAGTGAGTTTAACTAGAAAAATGGTAGAGATTTGAAAGGTTTATGCAGCATGTTCAGGAGTAGAAATCAAGGAATGAGCATAATTATTTGGCCTTCATGGTTTTCAATAGTTGTAAATTTTTATGGTTTATTTATTTAGCATCTGAATGTGTTTTTAAATAAAAAATGGTTTAAAAAGGGTCCAGTTAGTTTTAATCAGTTCTCTGATGCCCAGGAAATCAATTTAGTTTGATGGCTTTGCAATGTCAAATTTACAAAAATAATGATGCCTAAAATCTTTTGTTGTCATTTCTCAAACCTGATGGATTCTGTTGTTGTACGAGTTCGATGTGGAACCCCGAAACATTCAGCTTGAGTGTTGTGGAGACTCGATGCTGAGTCTTTCACTCAGAAGCAGCGAGTTTATGAGTTTGGGCTCACTCTTGGGCCAGAGTGGGAAAGTCTCTTTCAAATGGGACCTGGGTCGTTCCTTTCTCGTTGGGCTACTAGTTCGTTTGTGCTAGGTCAATTCCCTTTGCTTAAAATAATTGACTCTTTTCTGTGTAAACCTTTAGTTAGTTTGAGTAAAGCCTTTAATTGCGCGTAGCATTTAGCAAATTAAGTCCATTAAGTAGATTGGAGGTGCGCCATATTAGGTAATACAAATAGTTTATGGCCCTCCGAAATTGAGTTTAAATTCCCTTTTAAAAATGGAATCGAGGTGTGCCGCGCAAAATAAAATCTCAAATGCATGGCCCTCACTTAATCATACCTTTTAAAATTCTTAAAATTCGAGGCGTGCCATTTAGCAAATTTCCATGGTCCTCGCAAAGTTAACAACGCGTAATTGCTTTAGGCACATTATTTAATAACATTACTTTCCTAAACCCGGGTGTGCATTTCATGTGACCCAAATCCAAATCTTAATAATATCGAATAAAATGTGTTTTGGATTGCGGGTGCGTTTCATGTGGCGCGATCCAAAAACATATTTTAAACGATGTTAAATCTTCTTTAAAATAATCAAAAGCGGCTAATAAGTTTAAAATTGCATTATATGTTAAAACATGTATTAAAATCAGATAATAGGCCAATTATGATATTTTAAGTGACGGTGCTAGAACCACGGAATTTTGGGGTGCCTAACACCTTCCCTCGGGTTAACAAAATTCCTTATTCAAAATTTCTGGTTCGCAGACTTCAAAAGGAAAGTCGAAATTTTTCTCGATTTGGGATTCAAAATAAACCAGTGACTTGGGACACCAAATAAACTATCCCAAGTGGCGACTCTGATAAATAAATAATCCCATTTCGAATAATGTCACTTAAAGTGGAAAAACTCCCTTATATACTACCTTTCGAGGTGGTTTGTAAGGAGGTGTGACAAAATGCATCTTCAATTGAAAAACTGGTAAGACCCAGTTTTTCAAATTTGAAAATACATTTTCAAGTGAAATTTAAAAAATTGGTAAGATATTGGTAACGAAATATTGTTTTCAAAAAAAAATATTGGAAAAAAGAAAAAATTTGTATGTCCAAACGGGCTCTAAGAGTTTAAATTTCTTAAAGTGACGGTGCACATATAAACTTTCATTTGCTGTATGAATATGTTGAGGCCAAGGGCGGACGTACATAGTTCGAAGCAGTGTCAGCTTCATCGGAAATTTTAATTAAATACTTTTGTGGTAGATGGCATGCGAACAATAAATTAATGACCTACATATTGTTTGAAGTGACACAACTTTATAACATTCAATTGTTAGTTCAAATTGTCAAGCCACTAATTTATAGCATATGATGGATTTTTCATTTTTTGAGCATGCTTCTCTAAAAAAGAGGGGCTTATATTTTTTTTGGGATTCGAACAGTTGAGGGGCTGATATTTTTAGGATTGAACCGCTGACCTCCCCATGAGACGGGGATGATTTACAATAGAAAATTAATAACAATTCTATTTGACCCCTTTTAAACACTCAATTCAAAAAAAAAATCCCTCCTTGGATTAGCAATATTTGTTTGTGCTGGTTAGCTGCTACTGTGCTCGGCTTCTTATTAATTGTGACGCCACTTGCTAAAAGTTTTGCATACGCCTCCGGTTGAGGCTGTTAGTCTTCATGATTTACTTTTTAAAGAGGGTAAGCATGACTGTGCCGGAAGACCACTATCTTGGGAAAGTAGATTACGGATTGTTAATGAGGTCGCTTCAACAGTAGTTTATCTCCACACCAAATCTAAGACGCCTATCATCCACATAGATATAAAGCCATCCAAAGTGATAATAGATCAGAATAGTGGCGCTTCCAAAATGGTCGACTTCTCATTGTCCATATCATTGCATCCAGGAAAATTGGAAGTAAAAGATGGTGTGAGCGGAACATTGGTCCTGTATATTGATCCTGAATATGTCCGCTCGGGTATTGTCACTCAAAAAACTGACGTCTACGGCTTAGGGGTTCTTCTCTTTCAGCTATTAACTGGAACAAGCATGCTCGAGATAGATATTAGAGATATTCCACTAAGCGTCGAGTTTGAAGATCTAAATCTTCTCACCAGCATCCAACATTACATTAAAGAGGTCAGTGCAATAGATTTAACAGATCCTGCCATTCTAGAAGAGCATGGAATTAAGATTCGACAACACTTGGAAGACTATTTGGATCTTGTTAAGCAATGTACTGCATCAAAGGGAGAAGATCGACCATATATGATTCAAGTTGCAAAGGAATTACGTCGAATTGAGAACTGCTTATGTGCCCTCACCATCAGTCATACATGAGGTGATATTAATTTTACGTGCACCTCATTCAAGTGCAGAACAAGGGTGATGTCATAAATGGTCGAGGTATAAAATCAAAGGATCAGTTCGTTTCTTCTTATTACACTCCAAGAAACGAGGGGACTATCTGTATACAGTTAAAATAGGGCTTGCCCGATTTTGCCATTTAATCGAGACCAGGAAATCACGTCGAGGGTCAGTCTCATGATGAATTAAGTCAGAGCACAAAAATAAGGTATCGAGCTCAAGAATCGAGGTGCTCGTCGAGATCGAGGCCAATAGCGGTCGAGGCCAAACTTTGAATGAAGCGTAATAACGAAAAGGCAAGATATCTGTAACCGGTCGAAGATTACGGTGGAAATTCCGGAACAGATCAAATCAAGGGCAGTTGTTTAAGCTAATCATGAGATTTACTTCTGTAATTAGAGTTATACAATAATTAGAATTCCTATACTATATAAAGAGGAGTCCCCATCATTCGTAAGGATCTTACATTAACACACATCAGAGCAATACAGTACCCTCTACAGTTACTCTTTAATTTACATACTCTTGTCCATCAGAGATTTTGTTTCTCAACTATTTTAGAAACCGATTAGTTCGAGGATCCCAAGTTTGAGGGCTGAATCACGTTTCAAGACTGGTTTGCTTTATTTTATTATCAACTTCTATCACTAATCTTTGCATTTATCAATTGGTATTAGGAGAAATCACATATTCTTAAAATCACATTATAAATTTAATTGTTATCTAGATTTTAGGGTAAACAGTTTGGCATCCACCATAAGGCTAATGATAATAGTGATTGCTTAATATTAATCCTCATAACACACACTGCTTTTATGCTTGTTCTCGTAAGTGTTTTTAATTTTAGGAATCAACATGTCAAATTCTCAAGTAGCACCCACACATACAGACAACGGCCTTGGTCTTCAAGGCGAGAACGAGAATATAGCCGCCTTGAAAAATAGAGTACCTCCAGTTAAGCCCGATGGACCACAAGCCGTTAACCCAAATGACGTCGGTTCCTATGTTGCCATTAATGGAAATTTGGGTGTTGGTCCCGAAAATAGCATTCGCAGAAATGTTCTAGCAGCCGATTAGAACGCATAGAGTGGTGAAAAAGGCGGAACTAGTCTTCGAATGATATTTGAGATGTTGCAGACTCCGCAAGCCGTGATAGCACAACTGCAAAATCAGAATCGAGCACCAAGCAGAATTGAGCTCGATACATCACATGAAGTTATTCACAAGATCGAACCTATACCGGAAAAATTGAACGACACAGTATTGGGAACTGACACCGCCATCATGAAGATGCTTGAGGAGATCACTAAACGTGACAAATTAGAAGAAAAGAAAATTGAGGGTAATGATAAAAAGTTAGAGATGAACAACTAAAGGGTTTATCAAATACCGGAGGCACCCCCAATTCTAAAGGGTTTAGATTCGAAGAGGTTTGTACAGAAGCCATTCCCATCAAGTGCATCTCTGAAGACCATTCTAAAAAAGTTTTGCATGCCAGAAATTCCCAAATACAATGGAACTACTAATCCTAATAAGCACGTCATTTCTTATACATGCCAATAAAAGAAAATGACTTGGAAGATGATGAAATTGAATCTGTTCTGTTGAAGAAGTTTGGAGAAACTTTATCGACGGGGGCAATGATATAGTACCACAATTTGCCACCCAATTCCATCGATTCCTTCTATATACTTGCCGATTCGTTCGCAAAGGCACATGCCAGAGCAATAAAGGTCGCAACTAGAAACTCGGACCTCTTTAAAGTGAGACAAAGGGATAATGAAATGCTAAAGGAATTAGTATCTCGGTTTCATATAGAACGCATGGACCTACCACTGGTCACCGATGATTGGGTTGTCCAAGCATTCACTCAAGATTTGAACGAGCGAAGTTTGGTAGCATCACAACAACTAAAGTAGAATTTGATTGAATATCCAGTTGTGACTTGGGTCGATGTACATAATCGGTACTAGTCGAAGATCAGATTCGAGGATGATCAGCTAGGACCCCCTTCCGGTTCCGCTTACCCAAATAGATCCGAAGGTAGAATCAAAGGGATATCGATAGAGAGCCTCGATCAAACAGAGATCGGTACCAACCTTACATCGTTGATCATAGAAATAACGGACCAGGATGTAATCCCGATCAGAATGATCGAGGACAAAACTTTCGAGGGATCATGAGTAAGAGTGGCTTCGATAAACATGTCGAGCCCAAGGAAGCGCCACGGTTATCAGAATACAACTTCAGCATCGATGCATCGGGTATTGTATCAGCCATTGGACGAATGAAAGATACTAGGTGGCCTAGACCCCTATAGCCCTATCTGGCTCAAAGAAACCCTAATCAAAATGCAAATACCA
Organism: Nicotiana glauca; assembly: GCA_026770625.1. Taxonomy (NCBI): domain Eukaryota; kingdom Viridiplantae; phylum Streptophyta; class Magnoliopsida; order Solanales; family Solanaceae; genus Nicotiana; species Nicotiana glauca. The sequence continues at coordinate 63,541 of MU712449.1, forward strand.
TGGAACCCATGGTCACAAAATCGAAGACTGCAAGCAATTAAGTGAGGAAGTGGATCGCTTATTCAACGAAGGTCATCTTCGAGAGTTCTTGAGTGACCGAGCTAAAAATCATTTCAGAGATAGGGATGCAAACAGGAAAAATGAACAGGAGGAATCACATCACATGATTCATATGATCGTTGGTGGGGTCGATATTCCTCAGGGCCCGATATTTAAACGCGCCAAAGTTACAATCACAAAGGAAAAGCGTACCCGGGACTACTTACTAGAAGATACCTTATCTTTGAACGATGAGGATGCAGAAGGGTCGAACAGCCTCATAATGGCGCACTGGTAATATCTATCCTTATGAATAAAATTCAAGTTTCACGTGTGTTGGTTGATCCAGGTAGCTCGGCGAATATTATTCGATCAAGGGTCGTAGAGCAACTCGGCCTCCAGGATCAAATCGTGCCCGCAGTTGAAGTACTCAACGACTTCAACATGGCGAGCGAAACCACTAAAGGGGAAATCATTTTGCTAGTAAACCTACCCCCAACTATCCAGGAAACGAAGTTCCATATAATCGAAGGTTATATGAGATACAACGCGCTGCTCGGAAGACCTTGGATTCATAATATGAGGCAAGTACCTTCAACGCTTCATCAAGTCTTGAAATTCCAAACACTGGATGACATCAAAATGGTGTACGGTAAACAACCCGCAGCCAAAGAGATGTTTGCAATCGATGAGGTAATACCAGTATAGGCACTATCATCAATGAAGGGACCAGAGTCGAAGGGAAAGCAGGAAGTCAAATAGCAACCACAGTTGCCGGCCTCGACCAGATCGGAGCAGCAAGAAACTTTCGAGGATGATGATTATATGATACCTCGAACCTTCGTAATCCCCGATGATTCTGATGCCACAAAGTCGACAGCTGAAGAGCTGGAACAAGTCGTACTAAACGACCATCTGCCCCATCGAAAGGTATACCTGGGCATAGGGTTAACCCTCGAGCTCAGGGAAAAACTTACTAAATTCCTTATTAAAAATATGAATTTTTTTGCTTGGTCCCACCTTGATATGATAGGGATCGTGGCTAGCAAACGTAGTTGTAGTCCCTAGAAAGGGGAATAAACTTAGAATGTGTGTAGACTACAATGACCTAAACAAATCATGCCTCGAATATTCCTTTTCTTTACCGAATATCGATCGCATGATCGATTCCATGTCCGACCATGAGATCCTCAACTTTCTCGATGCCTACTCTGGGTACAATCAAATACAAATGAACCCGAAGGATTAGGAAAAGTCTTCATTCATTATTAAGTACGGTACTTATTACTATAACATAATGCCATTTGGGCTAAAAATGTTGGTGCTACTTATCATCGCCAAGTAAACCGAATATTCGAAGAATAAATAGGTAAATGAGGTTTATGGTGATGACATGCTAGTTAAGTCCCTGCTCCCAGAGGACCATTTGACATATTTGCAGAAAACCTTCAACATATTGAGAAAATACAACATAAAGCTCAATCCTGAGAAATGTGCATTAGGGGTCATTTCGGGCAAGTTCCTCAGCTTTATGGTGTCAAATTGGGGAATCGATATCAACCCCGATTGAATCAAGGTAATCGAAGACATCACAGTCGTGGACAGCGTTAAGGCCGTACAAAGGTTAAAAGAGCGGATAGCCGCCTTAGGCCGGTTCATCTCGAGGTCTTTGGATCGAAGTCACAGGTTCTTCTCATTACTCAAAAAGAAGAAGAATTTTTCTTGGACCCCGAAATGCCAACAGGCATTGAAAGAGTTAAAGCGGTATCTTTTGAGCCCCCCATTGCTCCATACTCCGAAACCAGACGAGCAATTCTACTTATATTTGGAAGTTGCGGTAAGTGGTGTCCTAGTTCGAGAAGAGCAAGGTACGCAGTTTCCTATTTACTATGCTAGCCAAACTTTAGGTGAATCCAAAACTCGATACCCACACTTAGAAAAATTAACGCTTGCTCTAATAAGCGCCTCTAGGAAATTAAAACCATATTTTCAATGTCACCCAATTTGTGTTATAACCAACTACCCTTTTCGCAATATTTTGCACAAGCCCAAATTCTCAGGCCGATTGTCCAAATGGGCCGTCGATATTAGCGGGTACGACATTGAATATCAACCCCGAACGGCTATCATGTCTCAAATCTTAGGAGACTTTGTGGCCAACTTCACACTAGCCCTCGTGCCTAAGGTCGAAAAGGAACTATTGTTAAAATCGGGTACATCTTCGGGGTGTGGACCCTCTTCATGGACGGCGCTTTGAATGTGAAGGGGTCTGGGCTGGGCATTATTTTGAAGCCACCCACACGAATTACAATTAGATAGTCTATCAAAACTTTGAAATTGACTAACAATGGCACCGAGTATGAGGCCATGATTGCAAGTCTCGAGCTAGCTAAGAGCTTGGGAGCAGAGGTCATCGAGGCCAGGTGTGACCCCCAACTTGTGGTAAATCAGGCCAACAGAACTTTCGAGGTTCAGGAAGACCAAATGCAGAGGTGTACTTAGGCATATTACAAGTTTCTTTACGTCGATTTAGAGAATGGACGCTACAACACGTACCTCGGGAACAAAATATATTTGGGATCATCGATCGAAGATGATGATCTTAGCTCGGGGACTGTCATACATCTTTCAAGGTCAGTGATCAAAGAAGGGCACGCTGAAATAAACTCCATAAGTATAACTTGGGATTGGAGGAATAAATATATCGAGTATCTAAAAAGCGGGAAGCTTCCATCGGACACTAAGGAATTGAGGACTCCGCGAACAAAGGCTGCACGATTCACATCAGTCGAAGATGGAACATTATACATAAGGATGTTTGATAGACCGTTTGAAATATGTTTGAGTCCAGGAGACATGGACTATGTTCTACGAGAAATTCAATAGGGTACTTGCGGAAACTATTCTGGTGCCGAATCACTGGTTCACAAAGTCATCAAAGCGGGATACTATTGGATCGTTATAGAAAAAGGCACCAAGGAATTCGTTCAAAATACGACAATTGTCAAAGATAAGCGTCAATGATCCACCAACCCGGAGAGCAACTTCATTCAGTCCTATCCTCATGACCGTTCATGAAATGGGGGATGGATATCGTCGGTCCTCTGCTATCGGCCCCAGGTAAAGCTAAATTCATTTTATTTATGAATGACTATTTCTCTAAGTGGGTAGAAGCATAGGCTTTCGAGAAAGTCAGAGAAAAAAAGTTATAAACTTCATCTGGGATCACATCAGATGTCGATTCGGAATCCCTGTCGAGATAGTATGCGACAACGAAAAATAGTTTATTGGCAGCAAAATAACGAAGTTCCTCGAGGATCACAAAATAAAAAGGATATTATCAATGATGTAGCATCCTAGTGGGAACGGGCAGGCCGAATCAACAAACAAGGCCATCATTCAGAATCTAAATAAAAGATTGAACGACGCTAAGGGAAAATGGAGAGAAATTTTGCCTCAAGTACTTTGGACGTATCGAACAATGTCAAAATCTAGTACGGGGGCAACACCATTCTCCTTAGTATATAGCACCGAAGCTCTGATCCCGATTGAAGTCGGGGAATCCAGCGTTAGGTTTCGATACACAATGTAAGAGTCGAATCACGTGGCTATGAACACAAGCCTCAAATTGCTAGATGAAAAACGGGAAGCCGCCCTCATCAGAATGGCATCACAAAAGCATCGCATGGAAAGATACTACAACTGAAGAGAAAATCTTTGCCACTTTCGAATCGGGGACTTAGTTCTGAGAAAATTCACCTTAAACACTCGAGACCCAAATGAAGGGAAACTCTGTGCAAATTGGAAAGGACCATATCAGGTCCTCGGTGTCATTGGAAAGGGATCTTACAAAATTGCATGATGAACGGTGAACAATTGCAAAATAATTGGAACATATCACTCGTCAAATGATATTATTGCTAAGGTATGACTCTTCCTTTTTTCGTTTGTATTTGATACTAACTTATTGCAGGTGTTCGAGCGAAGACATCGAGAAATTCTTCAACACAAAGACCTTAGGTTATAAATCGCGCGTTGCACTCTATTTTTCTTGGATCGTTTTTCTGGTGAGGTTTTTTAACGAGGAAAAACCTATTTGTTCTACCTGGGGGTAATTCAACAGTATTCGAGGCTTCTTTACAATCAACCTCGAATACTGGGGGGAAATCACTCTCAGATGTATATTCTCAAGGAAAATACTCCGTAGCAACAAGTCTAGATAGGTAAAATTTTATAAAGGGCCAAACAGTCAAATGAACCATGTCCTTGTAGACTACTCGAGCCCCGATGGCAAAACATGTACGCATGAATGATTTATTGAAAGAAGTATTTTTAACTTACCAGATATTCCATGCCTTAGTGAAATTTCTTCTTTACAATTTCTACTTTACTTATGATCTATTGCGAAAGATGGCTCAAACGCCAATCGCAACTAAAGCTCGAGATATCAACCTCATACTCGGGGGCTGCCGTCTAAAAATTGACATGTTTGAATTATTAAACTTCGAGACCATAAGACCTTGAAAAGGCAATCCTCGATTTTAAAGGCCACGACCATCCCACTCGGGGACTGACCCTTCGAAAAATGTTTGAAGTATAATCGAGCAACAAGCCCAAAGGGCAAATCTTAAGTTAAACGTTACGGCCAAACTAGCACGGTTCGGGGACGTCCGAATTCTGTAATGAAGCAGGCCTTCAAATATCTTCATAAAAATGGTGAAAAAAGGCTACCCTCGGCAAAATTACAAAGAGTTTCGATAACATCAACCCTCAAAAACCTTAAGGGGTACAAAATTGTTCAAACTCTCGAACAAGCTTATGTTAAGGCATAACAAAGTAAAGGGTTTCGATAACACTAACCCCCGAAAACCCTAACAGATTTATCTAGTGATAAGGTGCAAACAAATTTTTATGATTATTTTTTTATGCCGAAAAAGGAGAAAAGCCATTCCTTTTAAGGACATATCAACCTAATTCAAGAGCCTAAGGGCCATTTTTGAGTTTGAGAAATCATCCTCACTCAACTAAAACCTACTTCGAGTTCGAGCAGATACTCACTCGATTATAAGGACTACACTAGTCCGATTTTGATCAAACTTCCCAAGCCTCATGAAAATTTTCAAGACATGGTCAAAACAGAGTTTGTACGGGGTAGAAATTGAAATGAAGACAAATCAAAAAGAAGAAAGATCTTTTATATATGAAAATATTTACAAAGATCGGTTAGGATCATACATAAAAGATTCAAAGAAGAAAAAATTCTAAGTGCCTAATCCTCCCCGAGAGCCTCATCTTCATGTTCACCACCCTCAGAACCACTCACGCTCCCAGAATCATCATCGTCAGAAGAGAGCAACGCTTTAGCTTTAGCCTTAAGCTCTTCTGCACTCTCGATCTCAATTGCAAGGTCAAAACCACGAGCATGAATCTCCTCGAGAGTCTCTCTCTGAGACTAGCATTTGGCATGCTCGGTAACGCAGAATGCTTGAGCCTGAGCAACATCAAAAATTTCATTTGCTCGAGCTTGAGCGGCCTCGGCATTGGATCGGTAGACAGCCGCGATCGCCTCAATATTGACTTTAGAAATCTCAACCTTAGATTCGGCTTTTGCAAGTTCGGTGAGCAACCGAGCCTCAAGCTCCTCCATTTTCTTAGCCTAAGCTGAGCTTCTGCCTTTATGGTTTGGAGCTGACGTTCGATCGATGACAGTTGGGCTCGAACAGTCTCTTTTTCGGAGGCAAGGCGATCCATGTTTTGTTTCCACCCCAAAGTCTCTACGCTCATCATATTGGCCTTTTCATAGAGCTGTTCGATCTTCTTGGCCTTTTTTTGAACCTGCAGGATCAAAGTATTAGGCGTCATACTTGAATTGATACATCACACTTCTAAAAAAATTTAATTACCTGCTCAATCAGGTCGGTTTGATCCTTATGGGCTATTGCCAATTTGGCACGAAGGATCTTGATCTCTTCTTCTTTTTGCCCACTGAGAAGTTTGAGGGCATCTTTCTCCTCCGTGATCATCTTCAGATCGCCTCACACCGGTTCAGGTTTGTCCGGGATTTAGAAAATACTTCCCAATGAATCTCAAGGCCTATGAAGAAAGAAAGGAAATCAGGCAAGAGGAAACAAAGGCAAAAGTAGTATTGATAAATGGAGCTAAGACTTACCTGACTCAGAAGTCGATGAGCCTCATCGAGGATACTCGATACATCACCCAGATCGGAAGCATCTTCGACTCCCGTGAAGCAACCGTGAAAAAGGTCCTCCCCTTCGTGGGCCATTCCACACGGGAGATTCCATGGCCTGGGCCTCCTGAATTTTCCCCTGGGAAAATCTGGGAGGGGCGGCGAATCATCAACGTCTATTACTCCAAGCAAGTCACTTAGGGCATTCTTTTCATTTTGAAGGGCCTAGGAACCGGCCTCTTCAAGCAAATCCGCCAATTGCTCATCACGGCGGAGGCATATTTAACCTCCAAGGACTCGGGGACTTTGCTCAGTCCACCCTCCAAGATCTCTTCAGTATGAGGCTGAACCTCTTCGATCGTCACCGTCTCAGCGGCCTTCGGGGCCTTGACGCCTCTCTCCATTTGAGCTACTAGCTCGAAGTCAGCATCTTCATTTTCCTTTTTTTCCTCCCTAAGACGTTGAGCAACATCAACAGGCAGGACGACGGTCTATTTTTTCGACCTGCGAGCCTTGCTTCTATTGGGCTTTGGAGTATCGGAGGGTGAGACCCTTTTCCTCTTCTTATCTTTTGCCGGCTTCGGGGCCTCCTCCTCCCCAGACGGGGGCCTCATGATGGCAATATCTCTAAGGACTGTATAAAAAGAAATCAAGTGAATAAGAAAGGAAACATTTCAGAAAAAGACCATCAAATACATGAAAAAAAGGTTACCATGATTTTTGGCCTCCCATTAGCCCCATGCCAAATCGCGCCACAAGCGCTCGGCATATGAAGAGGTCGATGCCAGTTTCTGACCCCAGCCCTCAAGGTTCGGAATTACACCAGGCATCCAAAAAAACCGGCAGGTGTCAAGGCCTGTGAAGAAAGAAAGGAAATCATGCAACAGGAAGCAAAGGAAAAAGTAGTATTGATAAAGGGAGTTAAGGCTTACCTGACCAGGATTCGATAAGCCTCATCAAAGATACACGATGTATCACCAAGATCGGAAGCATCTTCGACTCCCGTGAAGCAACCATGAAAAAGGTTCTCCCCTTCGTGGGCCATTCCCACATCGGGGGTTTCCATGACCTGGGCCTCCTGAATTTGACCCTCGGAAAATGTGGGGAGGGGTAGCGAATCATCAACATTATTGCCCCAAGCAAGTCACTTGGGGCGTTCTTTTCATTTTGAAGGGCCTAGGAACCGGCCTCTTCAAGCAAATCCGCTGATTTCTCATCATGGCGGGAGGCATCTTTAACCTCTGAGGACTCGGGGACTTTGCTCAGTCCACCCTCCGAGATCCCTTCGGTATGAGGCTGAACCTCTTCGATCTTCACCAGCTCAGCGGCCTTCGGGGCCTCGACGCCCGTCTTCGTTTGAGATACTAGCTCAAAGTCAGCATCTTCATTTTCCTCTTCTTCCTCCCTTAGATGCTGAGCAACATCAGCATGCAGGACGGTGGTGTCCTTTTTCGACCTGCGAGCCTTGCTCCTCTTGGGCTTTGGAGTATCGGAGAGTGAGACCCTTTTCCTCTTCTTATCCTTCACCGGCTTCGGGGCCTCCTCCTCCCCAGACGGAGGCCTCATGACGGCAATATCTTTAAGGACTATATAAAAAGAAATCAAGTGAATGAGAAAGGAAACATTTCAGAAAAAGACTATCAAATACATAAAAAGAAGCTTACCATGATTTTTGGCCTCCCATCAGCCCCATGCCAAATTACTCCACAAGCGCTCGTCATATGAAGAGGTCGATGCCAGTTTCTGAACCCAGCCCTCAAGTTTCGGAATTGCACCAGGCATCCAAGAAACCGGGAGGTGTCAAGGCCTATGAAGAAAGAAAGGAAATCAGGCAAGAGGAAGCAAAGGCAAAAGTAGTATTGATAAAGGGAGTTAAGGCTTACTTGACTCAGGAGTCGATAAGCCTCATAGAAGATACACGATGTATCACCTAGTTCGAAAGCATCTTCGACTCCCATAAAGCAACTATGAAAAAGGTTCTCCCCTTCGCGGGCCATTCCCACATCGGGGGTTTCCATGACCTGGGCATCCTAAATTTTCCCCTCGGAAAATATGGGGAGGGGCAGCGAATCATCTATGTCTATTTCCCCAAGCAAGTCACTTGGGGCGTTGTTTTCATTTCGAAGGGCCTTGGAATTGGCCCCTTCAAGTAAATCCGCGATTGTTCATCACAGCGGGAGGCATCTTCAACCTTCGAGGACTCGAGGACTTTGCTCGGGACACCCTCTAAGATCCCTTCGGTCCGAGGTTGAATCTCTTTGATCGTCACCGGCTCAGCGGCATTCGAGGACTCGACGCCCCTCTTTGTTCGAGCTACTAGCTCGAAGTCAGCAACTTTATTTTCCTCTTCTTCCTTCCTTAGATGTTGAGCAACATCAGCATGCAGTGCATTAGTGTCCTTTTTCGGCCTGCGAGCCTTGGTGTTCTTGGGCTTTGGAGTATCGGAGAGCGAGACACTTTTCCTCTTCTTATCCTTTGCCGACTTCGGGGCCTCCTCCTCCCCGAACGGGGGCCTCATGAAGACAATATCTCCGAGGCATGTATAAAAAGAAATCAAGTGAATGATAAAGGAAACATTTCATAAAAAGACCAATTAATATATGAAAAGAAGCTTACCATGATTTTTGGCCTCACATCAGCCCCTTGCCAAATTATGCCACGAGCGCTCGACATATGAAGAGGTCGATGCTAGTTTCCTAACCCAACCCTCAAGGTTCGAAATTGAACCAAGCATCCAAGAAACAACTGCATCATATGAAGGAATATCGATGAGAAAAAGCGAAGGAAACAAGACAATAAATGGAGGGCAGGGGTGGGGTTTGTACTTACGCTTCATGTTCCAATCCTTATGGAATGGCATCTTCTGGGACGGGATTATGTCGGAAGTCCTCACTCGGACGAACCGGCCCATCCATCCACGATCTTTGTCCTTGTTTATGCTCGAGAACAATACCTTGGTAGCCCGACGTTGAAGCCTTATTAACCCGCCTCGATAGAGACAGGAGCTGTACATTATAATGAGATGGTCGAGGGTGAAAGGCATCCCTTCGACCTTGCTCACAAAGAATAGGAGCAGAATAACGATCCGCCAAAAGGAGGGATGGATTTGACCTAGGGTTACTCGGTATTGGCAGCAAAAGTCGATGATGACGGGATCGATAGGACCTAGCATGAAAAAGCAAGTGTAAACACTTAGAAACCCTTTCATGTAAGTAATGATGTCCTCTTCAGGGATCAGAATCACTACCTCTTTGTCTCCCCAGTTACAATCCTTCTTCACCTACTCGAGGTCGTCCTCCGCTATCGAGCATATATATCTCGATATTGGCTTACATCAGCTAGGGATCGACGAAGTTTTCTCGACTTTGAAGTCGAAAGTAAGATCCACCCCCCCCCTAAGAACACAGTCCTCGAGGCATGGCTCTACCGGCATTTTATCACCGGTCGGCTGCGATGAAGAAGTTTTTTTCTTTTGAGGAACGCTTTTAGATGTTTTTGCCATTTTTATATGGATTCATAGAAAGAAGAAGGTGAGATTTGTTGTTTTGAGAAAAGGTTGACAATGGGATTTGAAGAACTTGCAAAATTGGAAAACTTGAAGGAAGTAGAGTGCTTTGAAGATTAAGGGAAGTTTTGAAAGAATAGTTTGAGAAAATTACGATGAAGACCTATTTATAATGCTTGCTATGACGGTTCAAAGACACTGGTGGCCGACCATCAACTGCTCATTAATGATTTTGGGAACTGTACCGATGCGACGCTTCGGTCGCTTTCGTCGCTTACGTCACAAGGGTGACGTCATAACTGGTCGAGGTATAAAATTGAAGGCTCAGTTTGTTTCTTCTTATTACACTCCAAGAAACGAGGGGATTATCTGTATACGGTTAAAATAGGGCTTTCCCGATTTTGCCATATAATCGAGACCAGGAAATCACGTCGAGGGTCAGTCTCGTAATGGATTAGGTCAAAGCACAAAGATAAGGTATCGAGCTCGAGAATCGAGGTGCTCGTCGAGATCGAGGCGCGATAACGGAAATGCGAGATATCCGTAACCGATCGAAGATCGCGACGGAAATCCCGTAACAAATCAAATCAAGGGAGGTTGTTTACGCTAATAATATGGTTTATTTCTGTAATTAGAGTTATATCATAATTAGGATTCTTTTACTATATAAAGAGGAGTCCCCATCATTTGTAAGGACCTTACATTGACACACATCGGAGCAATACAATACCCTCCACAGTTACTATTTCATTTACATACTCTTGTCCATAAGATATTTTGTTTCTTAACTATTTTGGACACTTATTAGTTCGAGGGTTGAATCACGTTCCAAGACTGGTTTGCTTTATTTTATTTTCAACTTCTATCACTAATCTTTGCACTTACCAGTTGGTATTAGGCAAAATCATGTATCCTTAAATCCACATTATAACTTTAATTGTTATCCATTTTAGGGTAAACACTCTCTTTTACTCTATTTGGATTCAAATCTACCTTAATGTTTTTTTGATTTATATAATAATTAAAAAAGTGAGACCGTGTTAGCTTTGTATTTGGCACCTAATTATTTTCAGTGGTTTGAGAATGTCATTGTTTATAATGAGCAGTTAGAAAAGTAGCAGTCAACATGAATTTCAGCGGGATGAGGTGTCTGCATACCAATTTTTTACAGACGGGGGCGTGAGGCGAGACGTTTTACCTCTGACAAGGCGAGGCGTAAGTCCTGAGACATGGGGCGTAGGTCCCACGAATCTTTAAATTTTACTAACTTCAAGAATTTTAAGATAATATAAAATAAAAATAATTATAAAAATTACATTAAAAATACAACACTATAACATATAATCTATTTAAAATATTCATAATTTATAATTCAATTATGAATAATACAAAAAGTATGACATATATCATAATATGCAAATTAGCTGCAACATCATTACAACTCTAACATCAAAAGCACATATCCGATGCGCAATTTAATATGTATCTCTAAGTAGTAATGAATCTTGAAAGAATTTTGATATTATAATTTGATATTTTTTTTAAATGCTCCTTTTATTTAATATGCTTTCTATTTTAAGAGAGTTTATATAAAAATATTATTCAAAATTTAAATATGATTCTCGAGCCTCATTTATTTTTAAGTTTCAACAAGTTCATAAAGTGACAAATAATTCACCATACTATATCATGATAACTAACTATTTATAAATAATAAATAGGTACTAGCTAATACAGAGCTATAAAATTAATAAGTATTGTATTTTCGTAAACATGAAAAATAATATTTAGGAAAATAATTATAAAAAAATATGGACTAATATAATAAAGACATATCAAAAGTTAATAAATAAAATACTTTAAAATGAAAGCTTTATTTAAAATTTACTATCATAGCAATCTTAGTGGATAACTTGCAATAAAGTTCTATTAGGGGAGCCCAGTACGTAAGGCGTTGGGCGTGTCAGGGGCGTAAGCCCCGACGCCGAGGCGTAAGTCTCACGGAACTAAGCCCCACACATAAGCCCAGGGGCGTTTTACGAGTGTCTCGCCCCAGGGGCGAGTCCCAATTCTGCCTTTTAAAATAGAGTTGCATGCAATGTTAGTGATTGCTACTTGTATCAAGTTCCCCGTGATTTATCTGTTGAATTTCTACTCTCTATTATCTTAGCTTTAGGACTATTCGTAATTTCTTTGTCACAAATGAGCTCTAGTTAGGTCATAAATCATAATATTAAGTAATATGTTTGTTAAATGCATTTTTTTTTAAAACTAGAAAAGAAAGATAGAATGTGGCAATGAAAGTGCATGAAAATTCAAGAGAGACACTAACCAATGGGCAATGAAACTACCTAGCAATTCAGAAGAGAGTCAAGTGAATAGCCATATGAAGCAATTTGTTGGCATTGTGCGTGGAATTCAATGCACGCGCTAGAGTAGAAAATTAAAAGACCAGCAGGAAACTTCCAATTTCCTTATAAGATCCATTAGCGATGATGTAATTGGTACCTTATTGAATTTAGCCCACTGCATTAAGACTAGTAGTGGATACGAGAGAGACCAAGTGTTAGGAGAGAAAACAAACTTGTAAATTTATTCATTACTTTTGCAAGAGTTCTTGGCAAGACAAATGCCTCACATTATCAGCGGATTCATAAGGAAACTGTTATCCTCTGCCTTTGCAGAAAGACTGAAGAAAAGGCAGTATTATCTAAAGAATGGAAGTGCAGTGCTAGAGGAGTTTCTTTCTTTATGCGATGGAAATTGCCGAATTCCTCTCCGTTACTTCAGCGCCAATGAAATCAACAAGGCAATAAAAAATCCTGAAAAGAGAATAATACTCTTTGGAAGCTGTATGGTTAAGTTCGGCAAACACCACCTTGTTTTAAATAGAGATTTGCATGGAGATTATCACCGTAATATTTTCCGAGATATAGCAATTACTGCTCAACTGAGCCATCTCAAGAATGTAATGAGACTTGTCGGTTGCTGTCTAGAATTGGAAAACCCAGTTATGGTATATGAATATGTTGAGGCTATAAGTCTTTATGAGCTACTTTTCATAGAGGGTAATCATGATCAAAATAGAGAATCATTATCTTGGGGAAGTAGATTAAGGATTGCTAATGAGATCGCTTCAGTAATTGTTTTTCTCCATACCGAATTCAGTACGCCCATCATCTACAGAAATCTAAGTGCATCAAATGTGATAATAGATCAGAACAGCGGAGTTGCCAAAATAATGGACTTCTCATTGTCCATATCATTGCCTCAAGGGGAACTGGAATTAGCAGGTGCTGTATGCGGACATTCAGGGTATTTGGATCCTGAATACATGCAATCGGGTATTGCTAGTCAAAAGACTGACGTCTATAGCTTCGGAGTTGTTCTCTTTCAGCTATTAACTGGAAAGAAATTGAGTATACTTGATGGCAAGATGATAGATTTTGCAGAGTTTCCCCATGTCGAAACCAATATTGAAGAGGTTAGTGTAATGGATATAGCGGATCCTACCATTTTGGAAGAGCACGGAGTAGAGATTCGACAACAACTGGAAGACTACTTGGATCTTGTTAAGAAATGCACTGGATACAAGGGAGAAGAGAAACCATACATGATTCATGTTGCAAAGGAATTACGCCGAATAGAGAAATGTTACTGTGGCCTCACTCTTTGTCAGAATTAGCTATACAATGGCAGGGGATTGCAAAAAGGGCTATGAGATATACCGCGGAGATACAGTGGTTTGAGAGAAAATGTAGAGGAAAGAATGCAACAACTACTGTGTATAGGATTGCCTTGGCTGCCAGTGTCTACTACATATGGCAAGGAAGAAATATGTGTATTTCAAAACAAAAGGAGTCAAGCAGATGCGATAATCAGAGTGATCATTCAAGAGATATTTGTAAGAGGCAACATAACCTAGAAACTGGAGAGGAGATTAAACAGTTTGAGCCATTACACTTCTTAGAATGTTGCTGAATGTATTCCTGGTGCAATGTGTTCATGATGTAGTGCACATCTGGGGTTGTCTAGAGTGCTGCTTTTTCTTTTTCTTGAGCTGTAACCTCCTGCTTTGGATATTCATGGAGGACGGATTCTAACTTTAGCTCATGTAAAGGTTTCCATACGACGAGGTTTAACATATTGATAGGTTTGCATAGTAAAGCTGGAGAACTTAAAATGAGTATACCTAGGAAGCCACAACTTTAATCCCTGCATTTATGCAATTATAATTGTGACTACCCGCTATTATAGTAGGCAATTATAGTTGTGATTACCCGCTATTATAGCATGTTTGGCCAAACTTCAAAAATTGGCTTATTTTGAGAAGTGTTTTTTTTAACAGTACTTTTGGTGAGAAGTAGTTTGTGTTTGGCTAATTAATTTGAAAAGCACTTCTGAGCAGCAATTAATATTTGACCAAACTTTTAAAAAGTGTTTCTAAGTATACTATTTTCAAAGGTGCTTTTCAAAAAAATTCTTCCGGGGAGAAGTTACTTTTCCTCCAAACCTGCTTCTACTTCTACACTTGGCAAAACAGGCTATAAGGCAATACAAAATTTAAGACAAAAATCAAAACAAAAGCGGTGTGAAGTTCTCCTGATTCTTAGGAGTTACGAGAAACCACTTTGTCATCACAAGTACACAATCTCAAGTAATAAGAATAAACAATTGTCATTGGAGAAAGCATAAGTATCGAAGTCACAGTGACTCTATCAAGAGTAATATATGAGCACATTATAGACAATCTTTAGCATCTATACAAAAAATACAAAGCCTTTAGCATCTATACCAAAAATACGAAGCACCATTGCCACCAATCGAAGAGAGATTTTGCATGCTGTAACGCCAGTCATCAAATACTGCTAAGGTTTTTGAATCAAAATTTACCCCAAAAAGAAAGGAGAAGGAGCTTTTACAATAAACATATATAGATGAGTAAACTTTTGACAAATCCACTGAAATGAGCAAAAAGGACATTGCTTTATTTCACTTGATAACAAGCAAACTTTTGGCAAATTGCCGTGTTTATAGCTGGAGACAAGCCGATACTCGAATCATGTAATTTACTTATAGCCCGGTCATCAAGATGAGGATCAAGTTTAAAAAGAGGAGGGTATTCTTATAGGTCCACAAACCTGCTTTCATGAAGAAGCAAAAAGAGGAAAGTCCGCATGACATAAGGTGAAAAAAAAACCTAACAGCTTGTTTGAATGGTTGTTACGTATCGTTTAATAATGTATCGTATCGTATTGTATTGTATTGTACTGTATCGTTTGATGAATACAATGTTTGGATGGATTGTGTCATTTTGGCATCATTTCATGGTATCACGCACCTGTGATATGATGAATAAACTTGCAATATTATAAAGAAAAATTATGATACAGTATATAAAAAGGTAGGGTAAATGATAAAATAAAATTATTTAATAATAATGAAGGGTGAGATTGAGAGAAAAACACCAGAAAACGATGCGACCACACCAAATCGGTCGTTACATAAAGTGGCACATTTCATCGTTATGTAACGACTGATTTAACGATACGATACAATAAAATTTAAGTAACAATCAAAACAAACATTGTATTTAAAGTAACAATACGATACGATAGTAACAACCATCCAAACAAGTTGTAAGAGAGGACGCCAAGAAACGAGCAATTTAGAGTCTTAGATTTGAGTGGACCAACCAATGAGCACGTGATTTTTGCCCTATATGAATTACTCTCATAAAATATCAGAAAATAATTTTCCCAATTTTTTGTAATTTATAGGAATTTTCGTAGAATTTTGTTAATTATTTGCATTAATGTGCATATTTAATTTTCATTAAAAAATAAAAAAAAATACCAAAAAATATCATGCATTGCATTTAGAATTTGTTCACATTTTAGGATTAATTTATTAGTAGTTGCTTTATTAAAAAATAAAAATCATAAAAATGACCCATTTTTACATTCTTAGCTTTAAAATTTTGGATTATTAATTTTTCTCTTTAAATTTAGGATCAATTAATTTTTATAAACTTTATAGTTAAATAATTAGTTTAATTTTACAATTTGAATTAATTTAGGGTTTAATTTAGATTTTTAATTAATTAAATAAAAGAAAAAGAAAATGAGAAAAGAAATTGACTTAGTCTTGGTGTATTGGGCCACCCCAAAGAACAAATACAATGGCCCATTTACCCTATACCTACCCAGCCCAGACCTTTGACCCATTAGCTATTCCCCTCTTTATACCCTAAATACACATTATAAAAAGAGGGGGACATATACACTGAAAGAAAGACGCCTAAGACCTAAGGAAAAATAAGCCTAAGGCCTGATATACTGAAGGGACAGTAACGCCGCCAGCGACCTACCTTCTTCTTGACCCCTGAAATCCACCAAAAGCGCCGGCTTCAGCATATAGACCCCCCCTCTCGACGCTTCTTCTTCTTCTTCTTCTTCTTTTTCTTTATGAAACTGTTAGAAAATATATGTAAGTAAATCAGAGAATTAAAGGATTTGAGGGTGAAAGATCACTATCTTTCAAGAATTATTGCCTGTATTTACTTTAGAGATTACAAGCAATTCTCTATCAGGATACAACAAAGCCAGAAACATACGTGCAGATTGAATTCCCTACTTCTGGGATGTCTTTCGTATTTATAGAAAAGAAAAGAAGACTTTTCTGAAGAGACGCCTCTTTTCACGAATAATTACAACTCTTTTTGTTAATTAAAATTAAAATTTAAATTTAAATTCAAATTTTAAATAACAAAAAGGTTGTTCCAAATAAATACGAAAATAAAATCTTTATTTAAAGTTCCGACCCGGCCCGCGCCCAAGCCCCAAGTCCAAGTCCAAGTCATTTAGATATATAATTAAATATATATATATATATATAGAGAGAGAGAGGACTAAATGGGCCAAGCTTTATAAAGCCATCAAAATGGCTTTATGCCACCGATGTGGGACTCCTCTCCCACATATACAAACTATTCAACAATCCCCCACTAGTTTGTAATATGTCTCATAATATCATGCATATCGAAAAGTATCTAATATAGATTTGAACTTTTCATTAGTGTAAATACCTTAAAGTTCGGCGAAGTTATTGGTATCCTAAGATTTGAACCACAACTCCACTTGTCAAATCGAAAGTATCATACACATAATATTATTAAGTAGAGAAACAATCCAGTATTATGTTTTAGCACTTTTATGGCCATGTGCTAATCCAAATTCATGAATATTTACAAGATCAACTCTTTAAATCTTGTTAGAAGCGGCACCACCTCAATATTCATATAGGTGAAAATAGACTTTATGTCTCTGTTACTACAAACATTTGCTAATTCTATTAAGAATTAATTCACCCTCGTTCTTGTAACAGTATGCACTTGGAAGTTTGTCATTATGCCCCTGTTATTAAAGACAATTAACAGCTCCTAAACTCTTCTCATAATAGTAAACATTACATAGGAATCTTAGGCTCAAATTGAGAAGATTCGCGCTTAATCAACACAAGCAACTTGTTATTACACATTGAAGTTATATTGTTAGATTGTATACTAACTCAAAGTTGGTTTCCCATCGCCTGTGATTAATTTAAGAGTTTTAGCCCCATTCCTTCACTAGTTTGTTGTACTGCATCTCTATTTAATGCCTTTGTAAGTGGATCTGCCAGATTCTTGTTTGATCTCACATACACAATAGCTATAGTTTCATTTGTGACTAATTCTCTTATATAAGCATGCCTAAAGCTTATATGTCTTGATTTTTCATTATACGGTTTGTTATGAGCTACACACATAGTAGTCTCACTATCACAAAATATTAAAATGGCTGACATAGGTTGTGACCACAATTTTATATCTAGTAACATATTTCTTAGCCATTCCGCTTCTTTTCCAGCAGCTGCTAATGCAATGAACTCGGATTCCATAGTGGAATGAGAAATGCAAGTTTGTTTCTTGGATGCCCAACTAATGGCACCGCCCCCCAAAGTAAATATCCAACCTGAAGTAGCCTTACTATCATGTATATTTGTAACCCAACTCGCATCAGAATATCCTTCTAATACGGTAGGAAACCCATTATAACAAATGCCTAATTGTTTTGTTCTCTTTAAATATCCAAGTATTCTAATTATAACTTTCCAGTGAATATTACTTGGATTACTTGTAAACTGTGAAAGTTTACAAACGGCAAATGCTATGTCAGGCCTAGTGCAGTGCATAGCATACATCACACTGCCAACTGCACTTGCATACTCTAATTGAGCAACAGTTCTTCTAGTATTTTCAGTAAGTTTGATGCTTGAATCATGTGGAGTTTTAGACTCCACTATGCCTAGATGACTGAACTTAGTAAGAATCTTATCAATGTAATGAGTTTGTGATAAAATTACTCTCTTATCACTTCTT
>MU712452.1:5441-18755 GCA_026770625.1 Nicotiana glauca
AAAAATAAATGCAAAGACCATTTTTGTCATTTTCTTTAATTTTGCTTTAAAACAAATTGCTACCTAATTAATACTAAGAATGAAATAAAATCCTAAATACATATTTTGTATTTTTAACATGAGTTATTATGCAACTAATTAATACGACAAAAATGCAACAAAATTTCTAAAAATTGTAAAATTATTTAGTTTGCAACTTTTGGAATAATTTGCTTAGGGTAAAAATCACGTGCTCACACGCGCTTCCTAAATTAAGAGTTCACTCATAGGAGACACACTTCCTAGTTTGAGTCATTGAAGTTTCACCCTTAGGAGACGCACTTCCTAAGTTGATTTACACTAGTAGGAGACGCACTTCCTAAATTGATAGTTCATTCATAAGAGACGCACTTCGTAGCTTGAGTCATTGAAGTTTCACCCATAGGAGACGCACTTCCTATGTTTATTTACATGTATGAGACACACTTCATAAATTGGTAGTTCATTCATAGGAGACACACTTCCTAATTTGAGTCATTGAAGTTACACCCGTAGGAGACACATTTCCTAAATTAAGAGTTCATCCGTAGGAGACGCACTTCCTAATTTTAGCCAATGAAGTTACACCCATCGGAGACGCACTTCCTAAATTGAGAATTCATCCATAGGAGACGCACTTCCTAATATGAGTCATTGAAGTTTCACCCCTAGGAGACACACTTCCTAAGTTTATTTTCATCTATAGGAGACGCACTTCCTAAATTAATAGTTCATGCATAGGAGACGCATTTCCTAAATTGAAAGTTTATTTATAGGAGACGCACTTCCTAATTTGAGTCATTGAGATTTTACCCATAGGTGACGCACTTCCTAAATTGAGAAGTTCATTCATAGGAGGCACACTTCCTAGTATGAGTCATTTAAATTCACCTCTAGGAGACGCACTTCCTAGTCTGGCTTTTTTAGGTTATATTTTATTTTAGGAGACGCACTTCCGGAATTGAGATTTCACCCATAGGAGACGCACTTCCTAGTTTAAGTCATTTAAGTTCGACCTTAGAAGACGCACTTCCTAGTCTGGTTCATTGAAGTTTTACCTGTAGGATACGTATTTCCTAATCAGAGTCTTTCAAGTTATTCTTTTAGGAGACGAACTTCCTCAATTGATAGTTCATTCCTAGGCGACGCACTTCCTAGTTTTAGTCACTGAAGTTTTCACTCGTAGGAGACGCACTTCCTAGTCTTGGTCATTTAAATTCAC
The DNA here is from genome assembly GCA_026770625.1 of Nicotiana glauca. Lineage (NCBI taxonomy): Eukaryota > Viridiplantae > Streptophyta > Magnoliopsida > Solanales > Solanaceae > Nicotiana > Nicotiana glauca. The sequence continues at coordinate 6,682 of MU712452.1, forward strand.
CCCTAGGAGACACACTTCCTGGTTTCAGTTCATACAAGCTTTGCCCGTAGGAGACGTAATTCCTAATTTGGTTCATTCAGGTTTTATTTTAGTAGATGCATTTGGTAGTCAAAGTTTCTTTATTTTTACTCATAGGAGACGCACATCCTAGTTTAGTATTTAGTTTACTCTCATCATTGCATTAGTAGTATAAGTGTTTTACAATTTTGCTAACAACTCACAAATCTTCCTAGTGCAAACTGGGGCAGAAAATTTCTTTTATTTTATTTGTTTTGGTTGTAGGATCCCACATGGAAAACAAAGGAACATAGAAAGTTTCGGCAATCAGGCGCCCACCTGGAGAACAAGGGAAGAAAGTTCAAGTTTCAAGGGAAAAATAGTGTAAATGTTGGTAATCAGAACCCTACCTAGAGAACAAAGGGAAAACAATTCAAGTTGGCAATAAAAGAAACTCGCGGCAAGAATGCGAGTCAACAGTCCAGGATGATCACCGGAAGTTAGTCACAATAAAATAAAAGAGAAGAAAAAAAGAGAAAGGCAAGAAGTCAATCCAAAATGCAGAAGTTGATGAAAGATGGGGTTGCTCAAGGCATGGCCAAGGTCACAAGAACTGCAAGCCTGGTCCTGATCTAGAAAGCTGAAGAAGGATGAACTAGCACTTACAACTAGCAAGTATCAAGATTCAGATCAGAGTCCGCATGAAGAACCAACCAAGACTCAAGATCAAGCTTCAGAAGACTCATAGATAGGAATCTTGTAATTAGTAGCTGATAGGCTTAGTTAGTCTTTTTCATTTTTTGATCTTGATGTAATAACAGGACCGCGGATCGGAACCTCGGCGGAATGACACCTCGACTGGCTCTTCACCTCGGCATGCTCCATTATCTCACTCACTTTCGAACTACACGTAGCCTGATTCCTTTATAGCCAAGGATATGCAGGCAGCTCAGATACCAGGGCTCGGTCACATCCCCTTTTCTCTTAGTTTTAGTCTCTCCAAATAAGGGTCGGGCCAAAAAACATGTCTAGTCGTTCTTTGTCTGAAAACTCTTCGTGTTTCCAGTCAAAGAGGGGCAACTGTAGATGTGTGATTTCTGACCCTTCCCAAGATTTTTTGTATTTTAGCATGTAAATATTTAATTTAGGCCTAATATAGCAATTTCAACTATTTTTGACTTCTTTACTTTATTTTCGTCACAAAAATAAAAAATTACAAAAAAAGATATATAAATTTTAGTTTATGTAATTCTCATAAATTTAAAAATACAAAAAATAGTACCTTATTTTTTATCTTTATATAATTTCGAAAATACAAAAAAATAGTTTCATCAATATTTTGTAGTCATTTTAATCTTGAAAAAATACCCAAAAATAGTTTTATTTTAATTGTCAGTCTCATTTTAATAGTTATTTTGCTTACGTAGGATTAATTAAAATAGATCGTGTTTTTATTCTCGGTTACGAGGAAAGAATAATATTTGGGTTCAAACGACCCATTTTTAGGCCTAATTTTTGGACCTAGCCCATAACAACCCAAGCCCAATACCCATATCCTAGGCCCAATACCCACTAGCCTAAAAACCCTACTAACCTAGACCTATATATACTACACTAAAGGTCAGCCGTTTGGACTTAGACAATATGGAACACCCCTTAGAACCTAGCCTTCTTCTTCTTCTTCAAGACACAACCTAAGAAAAGAAGAAACCCCTGGAGCTTCTCTTCATCTTCTTCATAACAAAACAAGACCAAAAACCCTAAACCCTTAAGCTCTTCTTCTTCGGACTCTTCACTCGCCAGAACCACCAGTCGACCACGAGCCAGCATCCGCCATTAACGGAGCTCCTTAGCTCTCTTCTTCTTCAGTCGTCTTCCTCACGTCAAACGACCATCTACGACCCCTCATATCCTTCACCATAACAGCAACCCCTCCGACCAGCGACCACCATCGTCGCTGACCAATCTCTATAGCTCGTCAACCCCAGCTGAGCAGCAGCGAACAGTAGTGAGCAGCAGCGAACAACTCCAACAAGACAGCCATTGCTGCTCCTTCTTCTTCGTCCGTTGCTTCCTGAAACCGGTGACCACACACAACCATTCTCACCCTTTCTCCTTCACCATGAACACACACACAGAAAACAAATAAGGGAAGACAGACACCAAAAGGGCATAGGGGGAACGAGAAACCAAAGGGACGGGAGTTTCTGGGGGTTTTTCGATCTTCTTATTTGAATTTCTGATTCTTTGAGATATAGAAAAAATGCATACAAAAATATTGTTCTTTGGAGTATGAGTTGTGAGTGAGTTTCAGAAAAGAAGAGATGTTCGAAAGTGTTCATCTATTCCTTTTCAATTCTGAATTTCGCTTAAAAATGGAGTTTAAACCGAGGTCGATTTGAGGTCGTCACTGTCCGTCGAGGTAGCCGGAGGTAGCTGTCCGAGGTCCATGTTCCGTCGTTCATCCAAGGTTTTCGGTCCTAGATATTTTCAGATTCAAAGAGCTTAGCTATTAAGGCCCATTTCTATCCTTCTTCTTTAATTAATTCAAAAAGTTTGTTGTTCTACTTAGTGTTTTTGGCTTGAATGAATTTGTATTTTTGGTAAGTTGGTTAGTATTTTGGATGAACTTTCCGTGTTGGTGTTGTAATAATGTTGTTTGATAATTTTAAATGAGTTTCATGCTTGCCTTTGTTTGATAGGTTTAATCGTTCGGTTCATTAATATTGCTAGATTGATTTGTTTGTTATATATTTGCTTGAAGTCAGTTTAAAGTGTCTAGGAATGTTGGTTGCTATTTTATGAATTCCTGATTGCATAGTGAAGTTTGAGTAGGAAAAACAATGATAAATAGTTGTGATGTTTGGGAATTAAAAGTGAAAATTGCCTTATTGAGGTGTGCCATATTGAATAACACCAATAGTTATGGCCCTCATGAATTAACTTAGAAACTTGGTTAGAGTAATTGGGATGCGCCATGCCAAACGAAAAATGATAATTTCATGACCCTCGTCTTGACTAATATTGTTTATCCTTAGAACTCGAGGTGTTCCATTTAGCAAATTCCATAGCCCCTCGCAAATTACAAACGCGTAGTTTCTTTAGGCGCGTACTTTAATAATTTTACTTTCTTAAACTCGGGTGCGCATTTATGTGACCCAAATCCAAATCTCAACGGAGTCGAAATGTGTCAACAACCACGGGTGCATTGATGTGACGTGGTTCGAGATGCGTTTTCACGACGTTGCAATTCTCGTTAAAAATAATGATAATAAAAGCGGTTAAAAGCTAAAATTGGAACATAGGTTCAAAATGTATTAAAATCAGATAAATAAGCTAAATACGACAGTTGAGCGACCGTGCTAGAACCACGGAGCTCGAGAATGCCTAATACCTTCTCCCGGGTTAACAGAATTCCTTACTCGGATTTCTGGTTCGTGGATTGTAAACAAAGTCATTCTTTTTCTCGATTTGGAATTCAACCGGTGACTTGGGACACCATAAATCTCCCAAATGGCGACTCTGATTCTTTAATAATAATCCCATTTCGATTGTCCTTTAATTGGAAAAACTCCCTTTACGCCCTGCGGGTGTAGGTAAAAAAGAGGTTTGACAGACCGTACTATTTAACTATAATTGGTGTCCTGATTCACCGTTAAAATCATTAGGTGGCGACTCTTTTAATTTATTAAACCTCAGAATTACTTTTATGTTGTACATTACTTTAACCAGTTTAAAATGGGGTATAACACGTGGTAGGGTCCCCAAGTATCTATATGTATTAATTGAGAAGGGGTAGTTGATTGTATAGAACTATCAGGAAATGGTGATCTAGTTTGTTTGGCTAAAGGAAAAATAGGACAAGAGAAAGATTGTTTAGAAGATAAATGTGGATTGCATGCAGAAACAGATTTCATTCTGAAAAAAGACAAATGCCCAAGTCTGTAATGCCAAACAACATCCTCTTTATTCACTTTATTAATATGTGCATCAGTGGCTACATTAGTATGATTAATAGACAAGCTTGCATGACTACTAGGTGCACTAGGAAATTCAGTAGAGGAAGGATTACAAGTAATAGAACAAGGAAAAATATTGGGTAAAGTAGCATGACAACACAACAGGCCAGAATTTGTAGGAAGTTGAAACATCCTGTAAAGCCACTTGTCTGGTCTACCAAGCACCATTGGCTCTTTTAGTGAAGGGCCCTGTAGAGTACAATCGGTGTTGGTAAATTGAACTATATCACCTGGTTTTTCAACTAACTTATAAACAGAAATGAGGTTGTGTTGAAAGCTAGGGACATAAACAATATTATGAAGAGTAAGATCAGGGGACAAAGTTAATGAACCAATATTGGTAACTCTAACTTTATAACCATTAGGAAGAGAAACTAAGTAAGGAATGGGTAGAGTTTGAATATCAAAGAGAAGGGACTTATCAAAGGTCATATGATCAGATGCCCCAAAATCTATGATCCAAATAATACTCTCTATTTTAGTGAGTAAACAAGTTCTGAACAAACCATTCTCATGCAATAACTTAGCAACAAAATTAGCAGAAGCCAAAAGATTTGGAGTAGCAGGAGAAGCAGAAATATGAGATTGTTGAAGCGGAGTAATCAACTGGGAGTATTGTTCCTTAGTCAACCCAGGCAAAGTGTAAATCTGCTCAGATTCAGCATACATGACAGGATCACCAGTATTTCCAGTCTCATCAGAGTTAACAGAAGATTGAACCTCAACATGTGCTGCAGTTCTCCTAGGTGTATTACCTTTAGTGAACTTGAAATTCTAAGTAAAACTATGCAGCTTGTTGCACTTTTCAATAGAATGCCCTGGTTTCTTACAGTACTTGCAAATGATAGAGGACCTTTGATTGTTTGGTCTTTGAGGGTTGAAATTCACCTTATAGGGGAAGGATTGTTTGGACACTCCAGCATTAAAAGAGGCAGAGTTTGAGTTTGAAAGAAACTGAGAAATGGAGGATACTTGCCTTTGTTTCTCATCACTTAGTAGAATTCCATAAATTGTACTCATATATGGAAGGGGCTTTATCATCACGATATTGCTTCTGACTTGGAGGTAAGTCTCATTGAGCCCCATTAAGAATTGGTATACCTTCTGCTCTTCCTCAGCCTTTTTATTTTCCCCACATGTGCATAGAGAGAGGTGATTAACAGAAATGGAAGCTATTTCATCCGAAAGTTGTTTTATTTTGTTGAAATAGGAGGCAATGTCCAAAGGACCGTGAGAAATGTGAGATAACTCCTTAAGTTAAAAAATCCTAGCACCATCAGCCATACCACATCTCTTCTCTAACTCACGCCAAATGTTTTTGGCTAGTTCTGAATACTCAATACTACGAGAAATCTCCTTGGTAAGAGAATTGGTCAGCCAAGACACAACTAAATCATTACAACATTGCCATTGCCTGACTAGAGGGGAACCAACATGTGGTTTTTCAGTAGTGCCATTTATAAAGTCCAATTTATTGCATACAAACAGAGCCACCAGAATATTTCGATGCCACCTCCCATAGCTAGTGCCTTCAAAAGGAGTGAAAACTAGAGAGGCTCTTAAAACATCAAACGGATGTACATAAAGAGGATGGCACGGGTGAGTATAGTTATCAGGATGAAAATCAGTAGGACGAAAGGAAGAAGAGATTCCTCTATCAACAATAGGAGTAGCATCGCATGGAGGAGTAATCGTCATAGCGAATCTAAGGCAAATCCCACACAATATCCAATAGAACAGCAACAGTTTAAGAAAAACAAAACAACTAATTGAATTTACGGCTTACAAATCTCGATTGACAAGCAAAGGCAATAAAAAAAATAGACGATGTTACCAACACCTTCGCGATCGGAAGGAGACAACCTTCTAGCAGCAATAGAAGAACCATAATTTTCGAAATGATATCCAATGAGAAACCCTAACACACCAGATGAACTCAACCAGATGGAAATCGACGATCGAAACCCTAGATATCCGAACAATTCCAATCGACGCAGATATTCTCATAATTTGACGAACAATCTTACAATTTATGAAGAAACCAAGACCTTCGAACCTCAAATCGAGAGACAGGAGAACAAATTTGAAAGAAAAAACAAAAAAACGATCTTAGGTGCGAAATTGAGAAGATTCAAGTGAAGGATTACGAGCTTATCATCGGAAAGAGATTGAAGGACCTAAATAATACTTCCTGCTCTAATACCATGTTAGAGATGCAAACTCAAGCTTGAATTGAGCAACCATGGCTGAAATTTACATTTATCTCAGGGAGAGTTTTAGAAATAAAATGTTCTAGAAAAAGAGCTCTTGTTCTTCTCTGTACAAAATGACCCGCCAATCTCCTAACTAAAAATGGAAAGCATAAATACAAATTGGGCTAGGCCCAGTTAGAGAATATAAACCAAACTAATAAGTAATAACTAACAAGACTAGCCCACAACACTAGCCCACATCAATATTATCACAATCAGTTATCCGAACACCGCCAGCAGCCGTTGAAATATGTTGTTGGTGGTCGTTATCTACACTCGTCGAGTTAGACGAGTTAGGTATATTGGGATCTGAGGCCATGCTTTGGGTCCAACCTGAAATATCAGAAGCTCCATAGATGATTGCATCTGTATTAGATTGAAAAGTATCACTATCGTCTTCCATCATTGTGTCCGTAGAATTCAACTTTCATACGGTAAAGAATGGTTGATAATCAACTCTCTAATATGGATTACACTCTCCAAATAGAGAATATACGTATATTAGTGAACAATTAACTCGCCATGGGATCAATGTTATAATGGCAGGTGTCATGAGAGTTAATGCGACATGTGACGCGCACAGAAGTAGAAACAACACCCTCATGGCTGAATTTCCCTGAACATGTATGTATAGAGATCAGTATCGATCTGGAAAGCGATAGTGACCCCACTCCTAGTGGATCAAGATAGTTCGAATAGGAAATATTAACAACGTTTTAAGGCAGGTGAGACCCAAACACGACAAATTGCAAGAACACTGAATTTCTTGGAACATGTCTAATGTATCGCAGGAAGTCAGCTTTACCTGTAACCTTAATTATAAGGAATTCAGAAAGTTAATTACCCGAAATTCCTAGCAAGGACTTTTCCTGCTATTCATTCCGAAATCCCTTTCACCCTTAACTAGCTAACTCGATGGGACGTCAACAACGGGAATGCCAAATATTGCAAGACCTGGACCTGGTTACTCTATTTCAAACAGTGGACTTTTCAACCATTTTGCTCATGCTAGTGCCCCCAGAGATTCTTGGATTTCTTGCAATATGAGATTGAATGCCATAACTCTTATTTGCATTTAACTTTTTATTGGTGCTGTTGGAAAATCTGCACAGATAGGATCGCATACCAAGGGGAAGCAGGAATTAGACCAATAGGGCATTGCTCTCCGCCTGTCGTAACAACAACAAAAGTCCATACCAGAATTTCATTATTACCTTATTCCTTAAAACCTAAAACGGAGACATTGGTAGAAGAGGGTCAGCCAAACTACGGTCCACTTTGTATGTTTGTTGAGCAGACCATTCAGGCATTTTAGAAATGGGAAGGGAACTTCTCACCCCGAGAGAGGCGGGAAGCGGTAGCATCTAGAATGGAAGCCTCTCCTTTATTTTTTAGAGCGTATCGCTATTTTGAAAAAAAGGTTTATGGATGAAGTAATTGAAATGATTAGTGATTACGGCTGCGAAAAGCAGAGAAAGTTCTTTATCTTATACAATTAATTGCTAATGAAGTGTTGTTTGGTGAAAAATTGGACGTTTTCAAGTACAAATATAATTAATAATAATAAAAAGCTGGACGTTACACTTGCTCGAACATGCATGGCTGTTCATGTAGATAAATAATTTTCTTGTTAATTTCCAATCAAGTCTTGCATCCTTTTTCTTTAACGAATCAAGGCTTTTTTTTTTAAACTCTCATACAAGTTGTATCAACATTTTTCAAAAAGATACCATCACCAAGGTCCACACGACTGATCCACCGGAAAATGATTGAACAGCAATGAATATAAACTTTTCTTTTTATTTTGTAAATAAATTTACTTAGAAACATTCTGAAGGCACTGATGCATTTTTTTTAACCATCATTGTAACATAAACATAAAAAATTGTAATCATTGCACTACAAATTTTGTATGACTAGTCTCTGCATTACTAATTACTAGTACATTATAATTCTTGGTAACTTGTTTCCAAACCAAACCACTGTAATAGTACTGATATATCATTTGGCTCAATCCTAAAATGGGGCTAAGTAGGTAAATTGAAGGATCTTTATAAATTAGCCAAAGAAATACGTTCTTCCTCTAAAAGCTGACTACCCTAGACTCGACGGCGACGTAAGCTGCCAAACGGAGATGGAAATGAGTGGGCGACCATGCCAACTCAACGTAAGACACCCATCATTCTGTTCCACTCGATATCCATACCTATTTTGAAACAAGTCCAATATCATGGTTGCTTGTACGTTCATACTTGGACCTAGCTGAACCGAGTTGAACCCGGCTGAGTTCAGCTTCACTCGCCATTCACTCAGCGTCGTATCAACTCTCTCAATTCCTAATTCGCAAGCCACCATGTTATTGATCTGCTGACCTAGGTACTCATGCACCAACCTTGAGTCACCGGTGTTGTGCTGATCATGAGTTGACTCTGAGCTTTTCGACGAGTCAAATATTTTTGAATAGTAAGACCATGCATCGTTAAACCTGTCCATAAAGACACTTCTATTCGCTTCCTCTTCAATTATTGTCACAATCTTTGGATGCATCTCTTTGATTGAATTCAGCACCTTCTCGATTTCGCCTGGTGTATACAATAGATGGTGAAGCTCGAAAATAGAGTTAACAGCCACTTCTTCATAATTACTAGGCCTAATATCCAACCTGGAAGTATCAACATCGGCTAAAGAGTCGACCACGATTCCACGGAATTCAAATTCTACAGCAAATATATTGGCAAACTTGGTGAGCTTCCACCCGAGTTGCCATAAGGCGTTGGTGTTATCGGGCTGCGGAGATCCAATCCCAGTGAGCCGAAAAGCCGGTGGACCGCCAGGACGCAAAGCAAATTCCTGCATAAGTGCCAGCCATTGCGTACCTTGGTTCAAGCTGAAATCAATTATATATACTCTACTGGAATTGGCAAAGGCGTCGAGAATAGCTCGATTGGCAGTGGAATAGGCGAATTCGAGGTACGGACCAACCTCATGGAGACGCATCTGCTTGAGCTTGTCCGTGTAACAAGAGAATTCCATAATATCTTCTATATTCATTCCTTGAATCCTTTGATCCAGAGCTTCTGCAAAATAAGTTGCCACCTTTTTAATTGGTCCAAATTGTGAAACTGCATGTTTTCTTATGAGCCTGACTAATGCATCAGCTAGAGTTAGGTTGTTTCGTTGGACTGCCTCGCCACAAGCCATTAAGATTTTGACAAGTAGTTCTTCGTTCACTGCCTCACTGCCAATACTCAAACCTAAACAAAGTTCAAGACCATCCTCAGATCTCATTCTGTTACTGCTCTCTGCAGATCCTTCCTCGGCCACTTTATCACTGTAATTATTGCAAATAGCGTTAATATTATTCCTAGAAAATGCCCTGAAATCAGGACTAGTATTAAATATCCTGGAAGTTGCACCTGATAACACAATCATATCATCACAACCGCCTGCAGCAGTCGAAATCTGCTGCAGGTGGTCGTCTATAGTCGTCGATGAATTAGACGAATTAGGAATATTGGGATCTGAGATCAAGCTTAAGGTCAAACCTGAAATATCAGAAGTGCCATAGATGATTGCATCTGTATTAGAAACAAAGGACTCCCCATCTTCCATGAATGTGTCCGTAGACAAATTTCCAGAACTCATTTTTCCTTCGTCTTCCTTTTTTTTTTGGATAAATTGCTGGAGTTTTCTTAGCTTCCTGCTTTGCTTAGAAAGAGTCGACACCGAGTCAGATCTTGACTTAGTCAACTTCTTTTATTTGTTATTCGTCATTCAAAGAAATCTCACTTTCACACGTCAAAAGAATGGCACTTTGATCTAACTTTATGTAGTGTTGGATGTTGATTACTCCCTTCTAATAGGGAATATATAGAGCTCAATTAAAAACATCACTATGAGAAAAGTGGGACCTATACAAAGTAATAACATTACGAGAAACGTTAGACGTTGAATTTCCTCGAACATGCATGTATGTAGATCAATATCGATCTTTGACGAGTGCGAAATGAAGTCATTTTATTTTCCTAGGCCTATGAAGTCTTGATTGGAGAGAAGTTGGACGTTGTATTTCCTCGATCATGGCTGATGTAGATAAATCATTTTCTTGTCACGTTACAACGAAGTCTTTATCTTTTTTCGCCATTCAAATCTTGATTTGATAGTTGTTAAAATCAGCATGAAAGGGTGGAGTCAGCTGCGAAGTCAATAATTTGATCAAGGATGTTCAAGATTTAATATACATATATAAAAAGTATTTTTTGATTTATGTATGCAGCATAATTTTTTATGTATGCAGTATAATTTTTTAATGAATAGTGTTCAACTAACAACCCTTCATACAATGTGGCTACGCCATGGGAAGGAGAAGAAGAAATGAAATTTTAAATTCTCTTCCCTTTTCCGAAAAAGAAAATTTCAATTTCAGAATACAAGTATCAGCTCATTTAATTCCTATGTTCTTATAAATTACCTAGCATAATAGTAAATTATATACCCTCTATTTCAATTTATATGAGCATATTTCTTTCTATGTTACTCGAACTCTTCAAAAATGTTGTTGGGTGCGTGTCAGATCCTCCAAATTTAGTGCATTTTTGGAGGATCCAATACGGGTGCGGCAACTCTTTTGGAGAGTTCGAGCAACATAGATTTCTTTTTTAGTCTTTGCCAAAAAGAATGACCCATTTCCCTATTTGAAAATAATTTACCTTTATATGCAATGATTTATAACCACACAAAATATATGCGCTTCATTTTAGACCACACGTTCAAAATCTTCTATGTTTTCTTAAACTCCATGCCCAGTCAAATAGATTCACATAAATTGAATCAGAGTAAGTATTATAGTTTTTCCTTAATCAGGTAGCACGAACCTTTTCCATGATGACCTGCTTGAAAGTACAAGAGGGGGGGAGGGGGTGAATTGTATATTTTTAAACTTAAATCTCTGTTAGTTGACTGATTTGTCAATTAATCAACTAGACGCAACAACCTAACAATTATAATAGCATAATGTAAAACACAGATAGTAAGTGTAGAAATTAAAGACACCAGAAGTTTATACTAGTTCGGATTCAATGTGAATTCTAGTCCAGTCATCTTGGGTTGCAAGGGAGTTCTCTTTAGTAAATGCGTTTCTTTGAATACAATGGAAATGACGTGATAGCTCAGTTCCTATAACACTCGTTTCTTTTGATACAATGCCTCGCCAGTGTTGTACTCACCTTTTTTCTCTGACTTGTTACACAAACAGATCTTAGAGAACTACATGCTTGTTTGCGGTAGAATAAAGAGAGGATTTTTTGTTCGATTAAAGTATATTTGTCTAAGGCTAGATGGTGAGTATAAATACTTTGGAGAAGATAGTTTGCTGACGAGAATTGACAACCCAAGAGATTTGATCCTTGGAAAGAGATTGATTCCTTCCAGAATAAGATTGCTTGCCGTCGCTCTTCCTTGATGATAGGAAATTGACAGCTTTCCTTCTACAGTTGTTAATGATAAGGTTTTACTCCTTGATTAACAATCTCCCCCTTTTTGATGATGACAATATAATATATATGTATAAACACCAGTTGACTTCCTTGTGTTTTACTCCCCCTCAATGTATGCAGTTGACTGGTTCATGGTACTCCCACTCAGTTCATGCAATTGACTAGTCCATGGTGGTAGTCGACTCCTACCATAGAGGATGCTACCTTTGCCATAGTCAACTATACCTGTACAGATACAACATATACTCTTCTCCCCCTTTTTGGTAGGGATGGCAATGGGGCGGGGCGGGTGCGGGGCAGGGCGGGGCGGG
>MU712452.1:20744-33566 GCA_026770625.1 Nicotiana glauca
ACTTTTTGGCATCAGCAAAGAGGGAATAAACCAAGAGCTAAACAGAATATATAGCATTTAAACAGTAGAATTAAAGTCCAAAAAAAGAGAAAACAGAAATTATCCAATGGCTGAGATAACAACCCAAAAACAACACATCAAAATTTTTTTTCTTAACCAACCACATTAACGATGCAGAAAATAAGTACATATGACCTCCTTCAATTGTTCAAAGCTAGCATTGACTGAGATGCTCACTCCATCCCACCTGTCATGAATCTCCCGGAAGGTTTTTATAGCATTCTCCCTAACTCTAAGAACAACAACTCTAATCTTTGACACATCAGACCCTGTTTCCTTGGAGATGGCATGAATGTCACCAATAGTAGTCTGAGTGGCTGTGAGGAGATTTTTGATTTTAGAGAGTTGAGTGTCAATGGCACAAAGTTTTTCGCGAAGATCAGGATCGCCAGGGTTGGGATGAGAGAAAGGGTTTAGGTTCGGGTCTATTGGAGCATGCTTTGCTTCATCTTCGTGCTTCTTAACCCAGGAGCCCTTCACATTCACATATCCCATACTAGCAAAGGCTCTAGAGTTGTAAGACTTTGAGACAGTAATGAAGGGATAGTTGGACAGGGAAATTTGATGTGCTTCCAGAATGTGAGTGATTGCCATGCCATAGGGTAGACTGGTGGGATCTTCAGCACTCTCAATCATGAAATTAATGACCTAGGAGGATAACTTGATTTTGAGTTTGGTCACAAGGTTGAAAAGGAACCAGTGTGGGGAAGCAGAGTAGTTGCTACAATATGGGCTAAAACTCGAGTTTTGAAACTAACATCACTGGGACCTAACTAGTTGGGAAGGGAGTTAGAAGGATACTCGGCAATACACTATTTGGCTTGGTCAAAAGAAATTTCAAAATCATCGGGCTAGGTGTTTTTGAAAAGCATAGGAAAACCAGAACAACGACACTGAAAGAGCGAATTAAGCAGGGCACAATCAAGAACAATGCGCTTACCAAACACTAAGGATTCCAACATGTCAGGTTTACTAGAACGGAGATTAGCATAAAACATCTTTACCAGGGGTTCGTAGACCTTAGGCGGAGGAATAGAGAGGAACTTAGCCCACCCTTGATGAACAAAGAGTTTTTGACCTTGCAATTTAGGGCTTCCATGTCGTCAAGGTCGACTACCCTTCCATGAGCAATGAGCTTGTCCTTCAGGGCAACGAAGAAATCCATATTCGGAGAACCCCAGAAATTTAGGTTAGATTCTAGATAGCCAGAAAGTTCAATCTTGGATTTCTTTGGGGTAGAGGAAACAGGGGGTCTTCCATGGTTTGTTTTCCAAAGGCCTTTTCTCCTAAGTTTTGAGAGTGATCAGAGAAATCTCCCTGAGAAGAGGCGAAACCCTCAGAGTGGTCGGCCCCTAGGTATACTTGTTCTGGGGGCATAGAAGGGGGTTTTGCTTTGGAGCGGGTACTTTTTCTGGTGGAAGCATATAGGTTCCTTGGTTGTTTGGCCATTGAAGGAAAGTGGTTTGATCAGAGCTCTGGAGAAGGGTTTTCTAGATGATAGAGATGAAAGTGACTGAAAGGGGTTCTCCGCCTTAAGAAGAGAGACTTTTGACAGTTGAGTACAGAAAATGAAGAGGTGTCAGTTGAAGGGATGTGATGATTGGCTTTCCAACTTTGAACGACGAACTGATGTGAAATAAGAAAGAAAGAAAGAGAGGGGAAAATGGAGTGCATGAGTAAAGGACAATCATTACACTTGTAAAGTATCTGCAGTACACATAGGTGATATAGGTTATTTGTTACTCAAGTAATGCCAAGTAATTTTATTAAAGCACAAAATCTATCCTCTAATAATGGCTTCGTAAAGATATCTGCCAACTGATCAGTAGTTCCAACAAAAAATATTTCTATGTCTCCCTTAAGAACATGATCTCTAATAAAGTGATGCTTGATATGTATAAGCTTTTCTCTAGAATGATGTACATGATTTTTTGAAAGACAAATAGCACTTGAATTATCACAAATTTTTTTAATAGGTTTAAAAGAAAGTTCATAGTCACTCAGTTGATGGGATACCCACAGTAATTGTGCGCAACATTGTCCAATGGCAATGTATTCAACTTCAGTAGTAGATAATGCAACTGATGCTTGTTTTTTACTATTTCAGGATATCAATGCCTTTCCAAGTAATTGACATGTACCGTTTGTGCTTTTTCTATCTTCCTTATCACCTGCAATGTCAACATCTAAAAAACCTTCTAATTTGAAAGAGTTAGAGCAAGGATACCATAGTCCATGAGATACAGTCCCAATAAGATATCAAATGATTCTCTTTACTGTAGTCAGATGAGATTCCTTAGGAGCTGACTGAAACCTGGCATATTTACACATACTAAACATAATTTCTGATCGACTTGCTGTCAGATACAGTAGTGATCCAATCTTTCCACGATATTTAGTTTCATCAACAGGGATTCCCTATTCATCTTTATCTAGATTTGTGGAAGGACTCATTGGTGTGCCAATGGATTTTGCATTGCTCATGCCAAAATTTTGAATTAGTTCCTTTGTGTATTTGATATGAAATATAAAGATTCCTTCTACAGATTGTTGAATTTGGAGTCCAAGGAAGAATGTTAGCTCTCTTATCATGCTTATTTCGAATTCGCTTTGTATAAGATTTGAAAATTCCTTGTACATAAGAGGGTTAGCACTACCAAATATAATATCATCAACATAAATCTGAATAATGAGATTACGTTCTGATGATCTTTTAATAAACAAGGTAGTGTCTACTTTACCTGTTGTGAAGCCATGATCAACAAGAAAAGAACTAAGTCTATCATACCAAGAACGTGGAGCTTGTTTTAGTCCATATAGGGCCTTAGTGAGCTTGTATACATGGTAGGGAACTTTGAATCTACAAACCCAGATGGTTGTTTCACATATACTTCTTCCTCAATAAATCCGTTCAAAAAGGCATTTTTGACATCCATATGAAACAACCTAAATCTTTTAAATGATGCATATGCCAGAAGAATTTGTATGGATTCCAAACGAGCTACTGGAGCGAAGGTTTCATTATAGTCGACTCATTCTTATTGTGAGTATCCCTGAGTAACTAGTCTGGCTTTATTCCTTGCGACCTTTCCATCCTCATTCAATTTTTTTTGAAGACCAACTTTGTTCCGATTACAGAAACATTTTCAGGTTTGAGTATCAGATTCCACCCACTAATTCTTACCGAACTGATCAACTCTTCCTGCATTGCTTGAACCCAACTTGAATCTTTTAGAGCTTCATCTATCTTCTTTGGTTCAACCTGAGAGAATAATGCAGCATTTACTTTCTTTTTGAGAGCTCCTTTGATTTTCATTCCTTCATTTGGATCCCCTATGATGATTTTTTGAGGATATTCAGGCTAGCTTCTCCATTCATTTGGACGCACTACATTAGTAGTCAACTTGATTGGATGATCTGGTACACTGCTATTGATTTCATTAGTTGACTCTATCTAGCAGATATATCAGTCGACTCTTGAGATTTTCTTGTCTCCTAAATTTCTTGAGCTTGATCTTCATCATCTGCAGTAATTCCTTTCTCGACCAAGGGATTATTTTCATCGAATA
Organism: Nicotiana glauca; assembly: GCA_026770625.1. Classification (NCBI taxonomy): domain Eukaryota; kingdom Viridiplantae; phylum Streptophyta; class Magnoliopsida; order Solanales; family Solanaceae; genus Nicotiana; species Nicotiana glauca. The sequence continues at coordinate 24,374 of MU712452.1, forward strand.
TAATATGTACAGATTCTTCCACACATAATGTGCGTTTATTATAGACTCTAAAAGATCTACTATTTAATGAGTAGCCTAGAAAAATACCTTCATCACTTCTTGGATCAAATTTTCCAAGGTTATCCATACCGTTATTGTGAATAAAACACTTACTTACGAAGGGATAAAAGAAACTGATATTGGGACGTTTACCTTTCCATAATTCATAAAGAGTCTTTTTCATAATGAGCCTTATGAGACAACGGTTGAGAATGTGACATGTTGTACTTACACCTTCTGCCCAAAAATGATTTGGCAGTGAATGATTTAGTAACATGGTTCTTGCCATATCTTGGAGGGTTATGTTCTTTATTTCTACAACCCCATTCTGTTGTGGTGATTGTGGTGCAGAGAAATTATGAGTGTATCCCTAATCATTACAGAAATCTTCAAATGCTCTATTTTCAAATTCTCCTCTATGATCACTCTGAATTATTGAGATCAGATATCCCTTTTCTCTTTTAACCTTTTTGCAGAAAATTTCAAAATTTCTTAATGCTTCATCCTTATGAGATAAGAAAATTACCCAAGTGAAACGTGAATAATCATCAACAATAACAAAAGCATACCTATTGTCACACCTCTTTTTTACTTACACCCGCAAGGGCATAGAAGAGTTTTCCTACTTAAAGGACAATCGAGACGGGATTTAATTATTAAGATTTCAGTGTTGCCAATTGAAAGATTAATGGTATCCCAAGTCACCAGTTGAATCCCGAACCGAGGAAATTATGACTCTGTTAACAGTCCGCGAATCAGAAATCCGAGTAAGGAATTCTGTTAACCCGGAAGAAGGTGTTAGGCATTCTCGGATTCTGTGGTTCTAGCACGGTCGCTCAACTGTTGTATTTGATTTTATCTGATTTCAAAACATGTTCTAACCTATGTGCCTTTTATTAGTAAACCGCTTTTATTTTTATTTTTAATAAGAATTGCAACGTCGTGAAAATGCATCTCGAACCACGTCGCACCAGTACACCCGTGGTATTTGACACATTTTGACTTCGTTGAGATTTAGATTTGGGTCACATAAATGTGCACCCATATTTAAGAAGGTAAAATTATTAAACATGCGCTTAAAATGACTAACGCATTATTAACTTTGCGGGAGGCCATGGAAATTCGCTAAACGGCACGTCCCGAACTCTAATTATTTTAATATAAGTATTTAAAGAGGGTCATGCAATTTATGCATTTTATTTGGTGTGGCGCACCTCGAATTATTTTAAAGGCCAACCTGAAGAGACTATGATTTTCTATTAAGTGTTGTCTCTAAAAAAAACCTAATTAATTAACATTATAAAATTCGACCTCAAGTTCAAGTCCGAATGAACTTGCCAACAATCGCAATGGCAAGCACAACCATGGTGCCCACGAAGAAACAACCAACGGCAACCTCTTTTCTCCCCTTATTTTCAAATGCCATATTAGTTTTCAGGCATCCACAACTTTAGGGCAGTGAGCTTTACAAGAGCTAAAGAGTTTTCATTAGAGAAAATGGAGTTAAGAATTACACACATGCACTTGCAATTGTAACTGTCAAAGACCTCTAAGAAAAGAATTTTTTTATGTTCAAGTATATAAAAAATTTCAGAGCGATCCTGTGGTAGAAACATTAGTATTGTTTTCTAGAATACTGAATAACAAGCTCACAAGAATATTGGCAAAAAAATGCACCTCACCAATACGGAATTGTGAAATGAAAATCACTGGACTACTCCTAAGTACTGCTAATTCCCAGGAGTCTTAGAGTGTTTGGTCCTATGTCTAATTTTAAGTCATAAAGCATATTCACACGGATTAAAGCTTAACACAAAGAGTTCGGCTATTCAAATGAAAACCAACAGTGCATAATTTGCCTTCAAAAACCTGTGAAAACCTGCTGCTTAAACAGTGCGAGACAAGAGAAATTTTCAGCAAGGACAGAAGTCTAAACAGAGGTCCAGAGAGGCTAATGATGATCTATAGTTGACGATACAATATGAGTGAATACAATCTAAACCAAATGGATGATTCAGTCATTTAAGATAAAATGCAAGACTGATATTCGAGTGAAAGAGAAGAAATGGATGCAGTTCTGCACATACCTATTTCGCATGAAAACTTTGACTTAACCTCTTGTTTTAAACCAAAATCTAGGGAACAGGATTATCACAATCACAACTGCCAAATGCAAACGCTCTAACGGAACCTAGCACTTCAAATTGCTTGACACAGCTTACTCATGTTTGAAAGAAATAGGAAATGGAACCAATGATCTATACATCTTTAGCAACAAGGCATGAACAAAACTAGAAACTGACTTCAGCAAATGACACAACATGCATCTTTAATCCCAATTCCCATAGAATAACATCTGCAATGGTGCCAATCCTAGCCAAAAGTGAAGGAGATCACTAGAACTGTGGGCAGGTAGACAGCTGATCCAATTGATAAGGATTCAAGCGTCCAGATAGTCATACATTTCTAACGTTAAGGCATGAATAAAAACTATGCGCGACTCAACTGATTTTAAGGTTAGTACCTGAATAAGCATGAAATTTTAGGAAGAATACACGAGTCCTTTGCTGATTCAAATAACAATAACAAACCAACTCCGACAGCTTATGATAACAGAACGCCAAGCAAAATTAACCTTCAGAAAATTTAGGAACCAATTCTCCAAATATTTTCAGAACTGACTTCGATCGAACAGTGATAGACAAGGCAGACGAACACACAAATCACACTTTAAATGAATTCTAACAGTAACCTAACATGCCTCACCAATTCACATAATCACACAATCAAATCGAGCCTCGATTAACAATGTTGGAGTTGAACAGATTTCATATAGACGTCCAAATACCAAAAGTAACTGGAGATACTCAAATACATCACACCATTGAGAATGAATTCATTCAACACGAACTTCGATCATAGAACCATTCGAGGCAGAAACACATAGTTCAAAGCATTGAGACGAAACAAAATTGCAAGAGCAAAGAGATGAAGATGTAACCTAAAATTTCGAACTTCTTTTGATAACAGAATCGAAGGCGATTACACAGTTTCGACTCAAAAACTATCACAAGAACACAATGGCAGATCAAAGGTTGAGGAACAACAAATCGGTTGCAGCCGAATAGAAATAAGAGGTTTGAACAATTCTCAAACGAGCTCCATTCTTAAACCAAAATCCAGACTGGAATGAAAATTAAACTAGCTTCACCACTGAATGTTCCTCTCCACTATTTTTAAACCTCCGTTTTCTTCTCCAAAATTCTTATCCCCGAAAAAAAATCCTCTAAAAATCTCCTCCGATTTTTCTATTTTTTACCCCCTCCATCACGCGCGTGTGTGTGTTTATCTGAAGTGAGAATGGAGAAGAATAGCAAAAAATGGAGAATGGAGCACGCTAATTCCGTGTCTCTAAGGGGAAAGGGTTCGGGCGGTTTTTTTTGGATGGGTTTGGGCCCGGATTGCAAGTTTTGGGAGGGTTTAATGAGGGTTTGGCTTGGGCTGGCCCAAAACATGGGCATTTTGTTAAGACCTTTATTTTTTTTATTTATCTTTGTATTTCATTTTGTATTTTGTATTTTTTTCTGATTTTATAGAAATGCAAAAAAGGCAATTTTAACCTAAGCTATATCTATTGCAAGTACGACTTCCACCACATCTTGTTATCTAAACAAACTTTAGAACTACTTTTCATTATCCAGGAGGGTCCTGAGAACTCTTAATTGGATCCTACTTCAAACATGCAAACTTTGAAACCAACTTATATTCCTTGGGGTACATTTATGCTAAATTATGCTACTCATGATTGTTTTAAAATTTAAATTAGGTCCTATTTTCCAGGAGGGTCCTGAGAACTTACCGTCAAACTTGCCCCGCGGTGAGTTTCCCCGAAACAAATAAAATTTTTGCCTGTGTTTCAATCAAAGAAAAATCTTGTTAGTTTAAATGTGGTGGTTGGTTTGTGGCTTTAAACTTTGAGGGAGATTGCTCCTTCGCTTCCCAAGAAGATTGATGTTCACTTGAAGACCTTGCTTGTTTCCAGACTAGACCCCTTTCTCTGTCATCCTCATCACATAAAATGCCTCCTTCGTTCGGACCCGATATCCTCTATTTGTTGCATTATATGAACTGTCATCTCCCCAATCCTCATGTTTCATATGAATCCCGAAGCACGTCCATTGCCCCTATTCTGTGTATATGCTATTCTTTCTTGACTTAACCACTGGCCTCGGCCTTGAGGTCTGTTGCTCCTTCACTTGTCATGATAACTGATTTCTATTTGAAGACCCTGCTTGTTTATTGGACTAACACTTCCCAGAAAATACCTCTTTTCGTCCAAACCCAATACCTTCTATCTGTTGCACCGCTCATATTGACATTTGCCAAACCTTTGTGTTTCACATGGTCCCTAAAGCATGTTGATTGTTACTATCTTCAGTGTGTATGTTACTCTTTCTTAATCTAAACCACCGGCCCTGGCCTTGGGGTCTATCGCCTTTGATTTCTGTTTTGCTTGTCACTGGTCTACCACCCTTTTATCAATCCTACCACAACCAATATCTTTGATCAATTCACCAAATCCCTTCCATCTTGTTGCATCGTTCATGCATTGATACGTACAAAACCCTTGTATTTTACATGAGTCCCAAAGCATGTCAGTTTCCACCCACTCAAGATGTATGTTGCTCTTTCTTGAATGAAGCCTTTGGTCCAGTCCTTGAGGTCTACAGCTTCCGCATTTGCCATGATAGCTTTGACTTTCTGTTTGGAAAGTCTTGCTCATGACTGGTTTACCACCTTTTGTCAAGCCTATCATAGGAAGTACCTTTGCTCTGTTCAAACTAACCCTCATCTGTTGCATTGTTCATGCATTGGTATATACCAAGCCTTTGCATTTTACAAAAATCCCAAAGCACGTTGATTGTTGCCAACTTAGTGTGCTTGCTGTTCTTTCCCGACTTATGACGTTTTGATGTGTTAACCAGATCCCATTTTGTGCAATTGGAAAGCTGGTGGAAGATTTTGAAGTCATTTCTCACTTGTTATGACCAGAAAGACTCAAGAGGAAGTAAACAGGACAAAGGAATATAGTGGGATGACAATGAAAGAGATGAATCCTAACAAGAAAACTACAAATTAGAAACCTATCGGATGTGGATACTGACTCTGATGACCTTGACATGCACCTGCAGGCCATTCTGTTTAGCAACTCTGATGTTCAGCTCTTGTTGTACCCTTTCGCCGTGAAACTGGATCCCGATCTGATTCACAATCCTTATTCGACTTGTAGTGCGCGAAGGGTTTTCACCATCAAGCCTCTCTCATTTAATTTCCTCTCGTCTCATCGTCGCCTTATGGTGCCCATGAAGGTTTTCACCAATAAGACTCTCTCATTTTGATTTCTCTCATCTTTCATTGCCTTGGGGTATCCGCGAAGGATTTCATCAACAAGACTCTCTCATTTTCATCAGTTTTCTTCTTGTACCGGAGTGTGGCCTCTAACATGATTCACCTCTACTTGCTTGACTCGGCATTTATTGAAGACTGATCAGAAGGTCTTTCTTTGGACTGTAATGCAGGCTTTTGGATGGGATTCAGAAAGAAGGGTATAGAGGCTCAAAATAATTCAACATGGGTTTAACATTACAACTTTCAGAATCGGCCTTCTTACAATAACCACAACTTCTTCCCCAATTTCCTTCTGGGGACTTTTGGATTTTTGTTTTGATGTGACTGAACCTCAGAGAGAGGCTGCCTACGTACCCTTTCGGGATCAAGTCAAACGTAGTTCAGGCGACTACATTTGTTGCGATCTTTCCTTCTTCCACTTTTCTTTCTCTTTCTTTTCATTTCTTTTCTTTTCCTTCTCTTTCATTTTCTTTTCTTTTCTCCTTTCTTTTCTTTTCTCTTATTTTCTTTTCTTTTATTTTCTTCTCTTTCTTTTCTTTTCACTTTCTTTTCTTTTTCTCTTCCTTTTCTTTTTCACTATTTTTCTCTTGTTTCTCCACCTACTTTCCCTGCTCGGGCTCATGAGTTTTATTATTGATTCCGAAAGAGGGGTATGCAAGAAAATAACCGTGGCTCAAAGGGGTAACAAAGGATAAAGTGTTTTGATAGCAGAATAAAATGCCTTCATTATTCCAATCTCCAACACATGCCAAGTACAAACTACACAGTTAAACAAGCTGAGGAAAACACACATAACACTTTTTGATTGATTCACATATGTGCCTTCTGTATTTGTCAATTACCTAGCACCATTGGACAACAATCTTGGTACCACGAATGGTCCCTGTAGACTTGGGGTAAGTCTGACTTTGGCTTTAAACCGATGCGGCATGATGCATTTCAACAATATTTCTTTATGTTCTATTTGCCTCCCAGTTTCACTTAATTTGGGGGTGATCTCAAAATGCCTTTACTCATTTCCCTTGAATGTCCTTATAGCTTCAATATTGTTTCATTGCTTCATTACTAAATTGACTTTTAAAACCAGGCTGGGAATTATGCGTGTATGTCCTGTCACTAGAATCAACATAAAATAATTGTAAAGGGAGAAAGGAACTAAATAAAATGACTAGAAATGGCAGGAAATAGAGAGTTGCATTAGACTAACGGTAAAAGGATTTAAACAACAAAACAATCAAACTGAACTAGTTACAGCCCTTGAACAAACCTAGACAACACTAAACAAGCTATTATGACTAAACAAAGCAAAGTGAAAAGATAGAAGGGTTTGAGTCACAAGATAATGTCCGGATTATAACCCTGGGAATAACCCGGACAACAGAAATGACAATAAAATAAACCACCAAAACCCCATTCTAGTTAACCAAGAGATGGAGCGTCTTTTCAACCACAAAACTCGACACCTTAGCCATTGGATTGCCCATCAAAATTACTGGGACCTTCATTCAACAAGTTTCCAAGAGGATTCTCATACTCCTTGTTGCCATGATTCTTCCCCACAAAATGTGCACCGTCATGTGCAGGTAAAGGATTCTGTGCAATGTTCTGGGTGCCATTGTCCTGGACCGCAATTATCCCTTCCTGAATCATTCTTTCTCTTTCTCTTTTCAAATCCCGGCAACTTTCGACATCGTGCCCCTGGGCATTGGAATGGTATTCACACCTTTTAGAAGGATCGAAGCTTCTTGCGACCTTATACACATGATTCGGAGGAACCAGTGCAATCAGGTTATAATGCTTTAGTTTCTCAAACAAGTCTGCATATGATTCTCCGATGGGGGTGAAAGTTTTCTGCTTCTGTGCCCTCTCTTGCTTGAAATTTTAGCTGGCTCGTAAACCTGCTCCAGGGGGATTCCTATAGGCTCTTGGAGGTGGGTAGGTATTTTGAGTTGGGTAAGTATTTTGTGGAGTGGGTGCACGCCATGGCACGTGGGTAGGATGTTGGGGGTATGTGTGGGCATGGTGGACATAGAAGTGGGGACCACGGGGTGGGTAATAGTACTGTGGAGTGTGGGAATAAATTTGGGGATGGGGTTGATGGTAATAGTGTGATGGGCCCCTGGACCAAGCTCTCGAGTCAACTACCGTCACATCTTCTTTATTTTTCTTTCCCAGTACCCCTCCGCTCTGGATGGCTTGAGTAGTTTCCTTGATTGCCGATTAGCTCATGATTTTGTCGGATTTGAGCCCCTCTTCAACCATACTTCCCATTTTCACTACCTCATTAAAAGATTTTCCCACTGCTGACACCAGATGACCATAGTAAGTAGGCTCCAAAGCTTGCAGAAAATAATCCACCATTTCGCCTTCCTTCATTGGATGATCGACCCTTGCAGCCTGTTCCTTCCACCGAAATCCGTACTCTCTAAATCTTTCTCCGGGCTTTTTCTCAATTTTGGTCAATGAGAGTCGATCAGGGACAATCTTGAGGTTGTGTTGAAAGTGGTCTGCAAATGTTTGGGCCAAATCGTCCCATGTGTACCATCGGGCATGATCTTGCCGCGTATACCATTCCAAAGCGGCACCACTGAGACTTTGAGTGAAGTACGCCATCAGTAATTCATCTTTCCCACCGGCCCCTCTCATTTTGCTGCAAAATCCCCTTAGGTGGGCTACCGGGTCACCGTGCCCGTCATACAGATTGAATTTTTGCATTTTGAGCCCTGCGGGTAACTGAACATCTGGGAATAGACACAAATCTTTATAAGCCACACTGACTTGGCCACCCAACCCTTTCATGTTCCTGAAGGATTGCTCCAGGATTTTTACCTTTCGAAACATCTCTTCCTATTCCGGATCCTTAAGCGGCTTGTCAGTTTCCACCGGGAGCTCAAGGTTAGGAGTGTAGGAATATGGCTCAGGAGCTTTAAAGGTAGACTCAGGAGGATAGCACTGACTGTCGTGAGCTTGAAACAATGGCTCACTGGAAGATCTTTGCAATGTGGCAGGTGGAGGTGCCACAAAGACAAGGGTAATTGGTGGAGGAGAGTTTTGTTTGGGTGGTGGAGCCTAGGAAGGATAGGAGGTGGTGCTATAACTTTGTTGGTGGAAAGGGAAAGGTGCAGATGCATGCACAAGAGGAAGCTCCTGAGACTGAGCCAAAGGTGGGATATATGCTGGATTAGCAGGATAACTGGCGCTGGCTGACCTTTAGCCCAGGCCTAATGCATCTCGGCTATCTGCTGCCTCAACTTATACATCTCTTCCTTCATTTCTTTAACATCTACCACTTCCACCTCTTTTGATGGGTCCACGATACTGGTATCTGATTCTTGGACTTTCATGTTCAGTTTGTTTTTTGACCGGGTATTGTAGGAATTAGTTGCGAGAATGCCAACTGCCTTTTGTCCTTGTGTTGTAGAGAGGAGTTACCACTTTAAAAACCACAAACCAACCACCTTTCTGCTATGAGTACAACAAAATGAAGCCATCACGTTTGCGTTAGGGCATTTATCACAAGATAATCTCACTTTGCGTGCAATGCACCTAGCCGCAATTATCGGTTCTAAAATGACTTCGAGGATACAAAGGTCAGTTGGTATCATCCCAATTTGTTCATTTCAATCCTCTCCTTCCTTTGCTTTTTCTAGCACTTCTTGGCTCACTCAATTTCTGTCACGACCCAAACTGGAGGGCCATGACTAGCACCCGACCATACTTGCCGAGCACCGACGTACATGTTATC
>MU712457.1:0-37193 GCA_026770625.1 Nicotiana glauca
TCAAAACGGGTCTCAAGACCCTCAAACACAACCACACATGAACGATGGACTCAGTCGGCCACTATGGAATCACCCGCTGGTGTAGATACATAAACAGGGATACCCAAAGCATCATTGGGCATAGCCAGGTAGGGTGCAAAATAGGACGACACATACGAATACGTAGACAAAAGGTAAAATAGCACTAAAGTATCTCTAATACAAATCAAAATGGTACCTGTAATGTCTGCACCTGAAGACTCAGCCTCTAGCCTATCTCTGGCGACTTGAACTCCACCTCTAAGACCTCTACCTCCACATCTAACACCTCTGTCACCGCCTCTAGCTGGCTGGGCAGGCTGTGGAACCTCCGGTGCCTAAATCATAGCACGAGAACTCTAATGCTGGAAGCTTCCATAAACTCGGGTGCCTCGGATCACCACAAGCATGTCAAGACCTCGTCTGCTGCGGCTGACCACCCCTCAACCTCGGGCAAACCCTCTTATTGTGACCATACCCACCACACTCATAACACCTACACGAATGCTACAGCTAAGGGAACTGAGACTAACCCTGTCGACCTAAATGACCACCTGAAGTACCATGAGTGACCTGGAGAGTTGACTGAAAAGGCCTGGGAGGATGGCCTCTACCATAAGAACCTCTACCTCCTGACGAGGTACCACTGAATCTGCCTGCATGACGGGGCTTCTTATCCGACCTATGACCGCCTCGCGGTGGCAGGACCACCTCAACTCTACAGCCCACATTGGCCGCCTCCTGAAAAGTGATCTCACTCCCGGCCTGAGCCACTGTACCTGACTGATCTGCCACTGTTGGCTGAACTTCTGGAAGCCAACCTGCTCGAATGACACTCTCTGTGAAGCCTACCAATCGAACTAGAGCGTCCTGAAGAATTGAGATGGCAATAAACCCCTTTGGGACCTGAGTTGGGCCCACCGGGATTGTTGGGCCTGGCACCTCCTCCTCTAAATAATCCTAAGGCTCCGCCACTGGAGCTGCTGCTTGGGGCTCGGGCTGTTGTGCGGTAGAAGAGGAAGCACATGTTCTGGCCATCTGCGGAGGAAAAGAATAAGAATTCAGTTGGTACTTGAGAAATAGAACAGCACGACAAGAAAGAACAAATGTGAAATTTTTCCTAACTTCGTAGCCTCTGGGGGATAAATACAGACGTCTCACTACCGATCCCTCAGACTCTACCAAGTTTTTTCGTGAGTAGCGAGACCTATGCAACCTAGAGCTCTGATACCAACTTGTCATGACCCGGATTTCCCACCATTCGGGAATCGTGATGGCGCCTACTGTCGGAGCTAGGCAAGCCAAACATTGAACATATTCAGATAACAACGCAATAATAATAAGATAACGAATCTTTAAATAAGGCGAAAGTATGTTAAAACATAAATAACTAAAAACCCAAAATGCGGAAGTTTAACATTTCATTACCCAAGACTGGAGTCGCTCCTCACGAACCACTAAAGAGTACTACAAACAAGTCTGAATAGAAAATACATAATGTCTGTCTCGGTACAATGAAAACAAACTAAAGATATGGAAAGGGACTTTGGCCTGCGAACGCCAGCTAGGCTACCTCGTAAGTCCCTGGACTGAAGTCAGCTCCCGCTTAGTATGCTACAATTGTGGCCCAAAAGCTATTCCTGGATCTGTGCAAAAAGATGCACAGTGTGTAGTATCAGCACAACCGACCCCATGTGCTGGTAAGTGCCTGGTCTAACCCCGGCGAAGTAGTGACGAGGCTAGACCAGACTACTGAATTAGACTGTGCAGATATATATACAAGTGCAACAAAGTAATAGCGGAAAGTAAACAATTAATACTGGGAGGGGAACATGTTTAAGAGGTAGCAGATAAAACGAAATATCAAGAATAACAAGGACACTATATCTGATTTCTTCTAACATAGAATAAGGGAAAACAAACTACTTTCACTTGTTTCAATCTCCTCTCGTTGCAAGCGTGCAACTCGATCCCATTTCTCAACATATTACGTGGTAGGTGTACCACTCGATCCCATTTCATATTATCACATGGTAGGCGTACCACTCGCTCCCATTTCATAATATCACGTGGTAGGCGTACCACTCGATCCCATTTCATAATATCACGTGGTAGGCGTACCACTCGCTCCCATTTCATAATATCACGTGGTAGGCGTACCACTCGCTCCCATTTCATAATATCACATGGTAGGCGTACCGCACGATCCCATCTCATAATATATAAGTGGTCGGCGTGCCACACGATCCTATTTCTTTCAACACAATACACAAAATAATCCCGGCAAGGGAACAAGATAATATAATAAACTATCCCGGCAAGGGAGTCTAGCTATAACCAAACTTATTCAATTTCTACTTAGCATATTTAAATCAATGCTCAGTCTCAACAATTATCGGCTTAGTGTTTAAAGATTTCCAACCAAGTCCTCATAAACAACAATGAAGAATTCGATAATTTAGCAATTCAGGACTTACGGTCATTCTCGACACTAGTGTATAGATACTCGTCACCATACCTATACACCGTACTCGACAAATAACAATTATCAAATAAGACTCTACTCCTATCCCCTCAAGCCAAAGTTAGACCAAACACTTACCTCAAATTCTCCAAACTCAACTCAGGCCTCTAGTATAGCTTTACCCTTCGAATTCACCATAAAACCGCTCGAATCTAGTCACAAATTACTTGAATGTATGAACAAATGCTAATTGAATCAATTTGAATGCATGAAAATGAATTTCCCAAAGATTCACTCAAAAATTCCCAAAATGCCCCCGGGCCCACGTGGTCAAAACCCGAGGTTCGAACCAAAACCCGATTACCCATTCCCCCACGATTTCATATCTATAATTTGTTTTGAAATCGGACCTCAAATTGAGGTCCAAATCCCCAATTTAAGAAAACCTAAGTTCTACCCAAAATCCCCATTTTCACCCATGAAAAACCTTGATTTTAAGATGAAAACATGATAAATGATGTTAAATATTGAAGAAATTAAGTGAAAATCAACCTACAAATGGATTGGAGGAGGAAGGGTTCTTGAAAAATCGCCAATGGGTGTTTGGGTTTGAGAGATATGAATAATGTGGCTTAAAAATCGTATAAGTATGAAAATTGCAGGGCTGCGGATGTGGGAATTGCGAACCTTAGTTCGCATTTGCGAACACTGTGCATTTTGTTGGGCTTCGCATTTGCGAGACTTTGGTTCGTATTTGCGAACGTGGGCCATTTAGGGAAGGTTCGCATTTGCGAACATTTGGTCGCATTTGCGATCATCAGCCAGATCCCCCTTATTCGCATTTGCGAAGAAAAGTTCGCATTTGCGAACATTGGCCTGCCTGGGCTGGTTTCGCATTTGCGAACCAGCTTTCGCATTTGCGATAGCTGGCATCCGCATTTGCGAGCCCTGGCATCGCATTTGCGGAAATTGCAGAAGCCTCATACTAGATTTTTTAAACATGAGAAATGCAATCCGATGCCTATCCAAAATTCACCCGAGCCCTCGAGGCTCCAAACCAAACATGCACACAACCTCAAAAACATCCTATGGACTTACTCGTGCGATCAAATTGCCAAAATAACATCATATACATAGAATCAAGCCTCAAAACACTTGATTTTCTTCTAAGTTTCATAAACTTTCAAATTTAGAACTTATAGTCCGAAACACGTCATACAACGTTCGTTTTCAACCAAACTATACAGATAGTACTTAACACATATTTAAGACTTGTACCGAACGTCGGAACCAAAATACGAACCCAATACCATCACTTTTTGATCAAATTTCATTTTTATTTTCCTTAAACATTTTCAGAAAATAATTTCATGCAAAAATTCATTCCTCAGGCCTGGGACCTCGGAATTCGATTCCGGGCATATGTCCAAATCCCATATTTTTCTACGGACCCTCCGGGACCGTCAAATCACGGGTCTGGGTCTGTTTACCAAAAATATTGACCGAAGTCAACTTTAACCATATTAATATCAAAATTCATTATTTTTCACATATAATTCATATTTAAGCTTTCCGGCTACACGCCCGGACTGCACACGCAAATCGAAGCAAATAAAAGTGAGGTTTTTAAGGAATCGAAAGCGCGGAACGAATGGGGAAACGGGTGATGACCCTTTGGGTCGTCACACCGCAGGACCATTTGGTCAAGATCGTTGCATCCAGGAGTTGCTTAAGGAGTTTTTTTTATGTTTTGAGTCTGTTTCTTTTTATGTTGTCTTGTACTTTATAGTCATTTATAGTAGTAATGATTCTTTTAATTGGTGTCGGAGTTTGTCGTAGTATAGTTGAGTTGAGTCTCTCGTTATCATATTTCCTGTTTTGTATTTGAAAATAAAAAAAAAAATTGTAATGAATAATCCAAAAAGATTTATATTTTTTTAGTTTAATTTGTCCATTACTTTTCCATAACTACGCTTGATCTGATTCATGATGGACATGATACGCAAGCAACCTACACAGGATTCAATCGTATCATTTATTTAGGTTAAAAGAAAAAGAAAAAAAAAGGAAACCAAAAAAAGATAAAATTATGGGATGGGAGAAATGAGAGGAGAGAAAAGAGTAATAATTAGAAAAAAATATGAAGGAAAATGAGCAAGCCAAGAAGTGCTAGAAAAGAAAAGAAAGAGAAGATTGAAATGAACAAATTGGGATGATGCCATATGACCTTCATACCCTCGAAGTCATTTTAGAACCGATAATTGTGACTAGGTGCATTACACATAATGTGATATTATATTATGTTAAATACCTGTAGACATGTAATTTTTGACCTTCTCTAAGATTTTACATATTTTAGCATTTAAATACCTAGTTTAAATCGAATATAGTTATTTCAACTAATTTTGACTCAATTACATTATTTCGTCACAAAATAAAAATTATAAAAAATATTTTATTTTATTACCTTTCACAAAATAAAAAAATAAAAAAATAGTACCTTTTTTTTTTTTATCTTTTTATAATCTTGAAAATACAAAAAAATAGTTTCACTTTTAATATCTAGTTTTATTTTAGTAGCATGTTCTAATTAATTAAGAGTAAGTTTTTTTTATTTTTATATTTTAGTCTTCTTAGCCCAAAATTAAGACCCAATAAGACATGGACCTACCCCAATCTCCTAAATTAGGGCTAATACCCAATACCCATTAAACCTAATACCCTAAAAAATCTTATTCCTTTAATAAAATGAACCTTAACCCATCAGAGATAAAAACCTAAAGCCAACACCTAAAACCCTAGAGACGGGATGGCTAAGAAAAAAACCCTAAACCCAAACCGACCGCATTGGAGCTCTAGAGAGAGAGGCTCTGGCAGCCATGGCCAATTTGGCCGGCGGGCAGCCATTGTTTCCGGCTGGTCCGCCCCCCAAACTTCTGCCCAGCCTCCTACCACTTCTAACGACGATCCCCAACAATCAAAAACTCCAAACAATACTCAAACCATGAACTTTGCAAAGGCAGTGAAACCTGCGATCCCTGCTGCCATGCATCGAGCAGTAGCTGTGGAACCAATTGCACTTAGGCGTGCCAAGGTCTTTCAAGGGCAGCCAACTGTGTGTTTTATAGAATCTGAGGTCGAACGTATGAATATTATCGAAGGTTTACAACATGCAGTTGTTTGCAAGTTTTCCTACAGCTGGCCAGAGATTAATGAAATTCGACGCATTGTTCCCATGCAATGTGGCATCAAAGGCGAGTGTAACATTGGGTATTTACGTGATAGGCACATAACACGGTTTACATTATGGCAAGATTATGTAGACTTTTCTTCAAAGAGTGTATATTACATTAAGGATAAACATGGTGAGGAGTACCAGTTAAGAACTTTAATTTATGATGCAAAATTTAAAGTTGATGAGGAAACTCCAAAGGTGATGGCATGGATATCTTTCCCTAACTTGCTACCAACGTATTTTGTTAAGGAGTGTCTATTCTCTCTTGCTTCAGCTGTTGGCATACCACAGCATCTTGATTTAGCAACAATTAAGAAAACTAGATCTACTTGTGCTCGTGTGAAGGTGCTTGTCAATTTGCTAGCTGATTTACCAAAGAAGGTTCGTATGGATATTATTAATGAAGCAGCTGGTGAGGTTCGAACTGAGTGGGTGAATATTAAGTATGACTATCTGCCTAAGTACTATAAAGAATGCAAATTACAAGGTCATGATATGTTGGAGTGTTGGAGGCTTCATCCAGAGAATAGACCTGCTGATCATAATGCTAGTACTGAAAGGCAAGTAGAGAAGGCCAATGGTTCTGCAAATGTAAATCAGCCACTGATGATCTTATCGGGTGGGAAAGTTGTTGGGAATCCTAATGCAAATGGTGAACAATGGAAGGAAGTGAAAGATAATCATGTCAAAAATGGTGCTAAAACTACTGTTGAACATGGTCAGACTGGGAAGGAAATTGTTCCAGTTGGTAATGTCAAGGCTCAGCAAGTTCAAGGGGAAAAGCAAGTTCAAGTTTCTAACAAGTTTGAATCATTGGAAAGCATTGAGGAAGGGAATGATCAAAACAAACAGTTGGCTATTGTGGAAGAAGTGCAGGAAGTGGTACAGGTGGAGAATAATTCACCAAACAAGGAAAGGCCTCGAGGACAAGGTAGTAGAAGTCCTAAAAAAGCTTCTCCTACAGGAAACAGGAAAGGGTTAAACCCTGTTGTTCCTACTTTTAATCGTACATCTATGGGAAGTAAGGCAGCAAAGTATGGAGGAGCCAACAGTACTAATGGAAAAAAGAATGGGGAACCAACCAACAAGGAATCTACCTCACATTGGGTTTAAAGAACATTTGTAGGCAATGTTGTAGGTATTAACACTTCATATTAGGAGGTACCATATCAAGACACAAGGGTGGAAAAGAATTTGGCAAGGAAAAAGAAAACAATGGAAGATAATGAAATAGATTCAGATGAGGAAGATAGTGCAACAAAAGGGAATGGAAAGTGGTCAGGTGGTAAGCTGTGGAGCAAGCAAATAGAAGAAGATCCAGATGAAGGACTCATCCCTGATGGTATGGTAGCAGAAAGGGATTCAGATGTTGAAATTAGAGAAGAAGAACAAAGTGTAAATTGTGAGGAGTAGAATAGCAAAGAAGAAACTCAGATGAGCAAGGTGCAGGAATGTGTAATGCCTATAGGTGATAACAAAGAGACAACTGGAGATGCAGATCAGGTGAAGGATGTAGCAGAAGTAGAAAATCCTACTGATGTTGTAGTGAATCCAAAAGATGTCAATGTTAATATGGGAGATCCAAGTGGAACTACTACTGTTCCTGAAGAGATCAACAAAGAAATAAAAGAAAATGCTACAGCTGAGAGCAAGCAGAGGGCAACAGATCATAGCATTGTTCCATTGGAGGACATTCAGAACAAAGTACAACAACATGGGGATAAATTAACTGTGGTTGGGAACCAGGTTAACGAGCTAGGTACTGATGTAATCCATGATCAAGTAGCAGGTGAACATGCTGAAATTGTTGGGAAGGATTTGGATGAGGAGTCTACTGCTCAAAATTTCATAAATATTGCAAGACAAGGTGACTTATCTCCTAGGCAGTTGGACAAAGTGAAGTCAGCCTCCAAAGGCAGGAAAAAAGCTAATAAGGATCCAGTTAAGGAACCTTCAATTGTTCCTTCAACTGGGGTTCAAACAAGGAGGAATCTTTCCAAACTAACTAATCCCTAATGGATGGTCTTTTATGGAATATAAGGTCAGTAAAGACCATGCAGGCATTTGAGAGGTTAGTTACAATGAATAGGCAGCACCATTTTGAGTTTATTGGGTTCATGGAATCAAAGCAACAAGCGAGGAAACTGGAAAGGCACAGAAGAAGAATTGGATTTGCACAAGCCATTGCCAATGTGTCAAACAAAATCTGGGTGTTCAAAGACGAGGTGTTTGATGTTACTATCATATATGACATGGTTCAGCAGTTGACATTAAGGTTATTTCACACAGAAACTCATGTGGAATTCATGTTAACACTTGTGTATGCCAAATGTGATGTCATTGAAAGGATTGAACTGTGGGGCTCCCTTTATTATTTGGCAAGAGACATGACAGTCCCTTGGCATGTTAGAGGGGATTTCAATGTGATATGGGATGATGAAGAGAAGTTTGGAGGACTGCCAGTCTCATTGAATGAGATTGATGATTTTCGACACTGTATAAACACTTGCAATTTAACAGATTTGGGGTTCAAAGGGAGTATTTTTACATAGTGGAATGGGAGAGCTGATGAAGAATGCATTTTTAAGAGACTTGATCGTTGTTTTGGCAACACAGAATTCCAGCAAACCTTTCCTGATTTGGAGGTCACTCATCTACCTAAAATAGGATCAGACCACTGCCCCTTACTGCTGAAGTATGACATAGAAGCTGCACCTGTGAAGAAGGCTTTCAGGTTCTTGAATTTCTGGACCAAACATGAATCCTTTAAGGAAGTGGTTAAAGAAAATTGGAATGTCGATTTCTATGCCAATCCGTTTGTTATGTTTAATCATAAGTTAAAGAAGTTGAAGAAAGCATTATCTGTGTGGATTAAGGCTACCTTTGGAGATATATTTCAAAAAATTGCTAGCCTAGAAGAGGTGGTAATGGTTCATGAAGCTCAGTTTGAAGCCTTTCCTACTCAGGATAACAGAGAAAGGTTACAAAGAGTGCAGGCAGATATGATCAAGTATCTTGCTATTGAAAAAGAATTTTGGAAACAAAAGGCAGGGATGCAATGGTTCAAGGAAGGAGATCGAAACACGAAATTCTTTCATGCACATGTAAATGGTAGAAGGAAGAAGTTGCAGCTCAAAAGAATTCAGGACAGTTCTGGGGCCTGGATTGAACAGGAGGATATGAGATTGCAGAAGAGGCAGTGAGGTTCTTCCAAGATCAATTCACTAAAAATTTGATCCCATCAGAATTTCACATACTTGAACATGTCCCTACATTAATAGATGATGAGCAGAATGCAGAACTGATGAGACAGCCAACCAAAGAGGAGGTGAAAAAAGCAGTTCTTGGATTAAATGGAGAGAGTGCAGGTGGACCAGATGGTTTTACAGGCTGTTTTTATCATTCGTGTTGGGATATCATTGGGGATGACATATTTAATATGGTTAGAGCATTCTTCAATGGACATGAACTGCCCAAATGCATAACTCACACCAATCTTGTGTTATTACCAAAGAAGAAGGAGGTGGCAACCTTTTCAGACCTGAGGCCCATAAGCCTTAATAACTTTTCGAACAAGATTATTTCAAGGGTTATTCATGAAAGGGTAGTTGATTTTCTTCCTAATATTATTTCTGAGGAGCAGGATGGATTTGTAAAAGGAAGAAGCATTGTGGAGAATGTGCTGTTGACACAGGAAATTATAACTAACATTAGATTGAGAACAAAGGCAGGGCCTAATGTAGTCATAAAGCTTGACATGACTAAGGCGTATGATAGGCTTTCCTAGCTATTCTTAACAAAGGTTTTGAGAAAGATGGGATTTGGTGAGAGATTTATAGGAATGGTATTTGGGATTGTGTCAAATAATTGGTATTCTGTGCTTATAAATGGCCAACCTTATGGCTTTTTCAAAGTCAACGAGGGGTGTCAAACAAGGGGATCCCTTATCTCTAACATTATTTATCTTGGCTGCTCAAGCACTCTCTAGGGGTCTGAATTGGTTGCATTCTAATTTATATTTTTGTGGATATGGTTTGCCTAAGTGGAGCCCAAAAATAAATCACTTGGAATACGTGGATGACACAATTATTTTTACTTCTTCTGATGTTACCTCACTTAGATTGGTAATGGAAGTATTGAATGCTTATGAAGTAGCATCCGGTCAGCTAGTGAACAAGAGCAAATCTGCAGTTTATATGCATTATCTGGTGGACATGGAGGTGGTTGCAAAGGTTGAAAGAGTCACTGGAATTGGAAGAAAGGACTTTCCTTTTACATATCTTGGATGCCCTATCTTTTATTCACGTAGGAAGATGGATTATTATCAAGATTTGGTCACTATGGTCATGGATAAACTGCAAGCCTGGAAAGGGAAGTTGTTGTCAATAGGAGGCAGGGCAATCTTGATCTCACACGTATTGCAGAGTATGCCAATCCACTTACTTTCAGCTGTCAATCCTTCACACTATATCATAAACAAATTGCATAAGATATTTGCACAGTTTTTCTGGAGCAGCACCATAGGAGGTACCAGTAAGCATTAGGCATTGTGGAATACCTTGTGTATGCCGTGTGAAGAGGGGGGCATTGGTTTCATATCTTTGCATGATGTTTCAAAAGCTTTATTTTGTAAATTGTGGTGAAATTTTAGAGCAAAGCATAGCCTATGGAGTTCCTTCATGAGTCAAAAATATTGCAAGAAATTAAATGTTGTGATTGTCCCTTGGAGGGAGGGGTCTCATATCTGGAGGAAAATGCTGGAATGCAGGGATCTTATTGAACACCAAATCATATGGCACCTTAAGATGGGATCAACACTCTTTTGGTTTGATAATTGGACAGGTTTGGGAGCTCTTTATTTCTTAGTTCCTCCTGATTTTGGAATAGATGAATCTATCCACGATGTTTCTGATGTAGTTCAGAATGGTCTATGGAATGTGGAGAAAATTCAAGAAGCATTTCCTATAGAGTTTGCTACTCATGTACTGGAAAAGATCAAACCTCCAGCGATAGATAATACATTGGATGTACCTTACTGGATGCTAGAAACTCGTGGGAATTTTACAGTCAAATCTGCTTGGGAGTATTTGAGGAGAAGCAATGACCCAAGACTTGCATATAAAATTATATGGGTGAAAGGGTTGCCATTCAAGATAGCATTTTTTATGTGGAAAGTGTGGAAGGCTAAGCTGTCTCTTGATGATTTTATGCGAAGGATAAGTTATTTCATGCCATCTCGCTATTGGTGCTGCATTGAACCAAAGGAGGAGTCATTGCCACATCTTTTTTTCACATCTCATACTGCAAAGCTAGTATGGAATTACTTCCTATCTAGAGCAGGAATTCGACTGGAGGGGTTAACAATGTAACAGGCGATTACAAGATGTTGGACTGCTGATGTGCTGCCTAGAATAAAGCCTATTATGCAAGCACTTCCATCATGCATAATTTGGGAGCTGTGGAAAAGGAGGAACAACTATAAATATGGGGAGGCAGTCACAATTAGTACGGTTATATACCATGTATCTTCTTCTCTACAAGCACTTGTAAGAGTAAGAAAGCGAGGCATTAGTATTGTCCCTTATAAGTGGCATGACCTTCTGATGATGCGAGAAAATTATACTCCTAGACTAAAATTTGAAAAAGTCATTTGGGAGAAACCTAGTGAGGGTTGGGTAAAGGTGAATACTGATGTTGCATCTAGAGGGAATCCGAGGAGCAGTTCAATTGGAGTGTGTGTGAGGAATGAGACTGGAGACATTGTATATGCATTTAGGAAGGAGATTAATGAAACAGCCAATACTGAAGCTGAAGCAACTGCAATTTTGGAGGCATTGAGAATATGCTCTGACTACAATTATAGAAATATTTGGCTGCAGACTAATTCTTTGCTTCTAAAGAATATTATTGAACATAGGTGGAATTATCCTTGGTGTATTGTGGAGCAAATGGAGGAGATATGGCAGCTGATTGGCAGGGGAAATTATAAAATAACTCATATTTTCAGGGAAGGAAATAAACTAGTTGATCACCTTGCAAACTATGCCATGGATGTAGGAGGGATAAAATGTTATGGCTTTTGGCAGCTAGATGTACAAGGTCGAAGAATTGTGAATGAAGACAAACTCCAATGTCCATATTTATGGGTGAAGGTAGCAAGGAGTTAAGGTTGATGGAGGCAAGGATGAAGAGTGTGAAGAAGTTCTATGATGAACATCATGTACAAATCGTAAGGGAGGAGTACATGATGAGAACAGTTTTATCTAACATGTTTCTTTGGTTTGCAGGACAAGGTCTTGTATACATGTCTTGTCTGCTGATGAAATATCAAATGATGATATTAGTGCTATGCACTCAACCCATTGATAGGAAGTCAAAGGCAGACATGTGTGCAGATACAAAGTAGGGTACTCAGCTGTTCATTTGCAGCAGCAATAGATGTCATATTTCAGTAGCAATAATGCTCAGAATGTCTAATCAAATTGGGCAGTATGGATTAGAGGACAAAGTTGGAAGCAATGGATGTATGGTGGATACAGGAGAGATCATCAGGAATTGTCATGCTCAAATCTTTATAGAAGAGAGCATGGTGATGCAGTTTTTCACTAATGTTGTTTTTTTTTTTTTGCAGGTACCGCTAATCAATCTATGTTCTATTTTTTAAGGACCTCCCAATTTGTGGTATTAGTACATGGTACTCAGTCCAATGGGGGGGAATTGAAGATAGGACATAGCATAGAAATAGGGAAGTCCACAGTTCTATTGGAAAATACTGTGGAAGGCAGTCACCCATGGAGGCATTTATGCATAATCAGAGGGGTGTTTTGTGTCTGTAGCAACACCCAAACATCAATGATGGGGAGCTGAAATTTTTTACAACCAGCTAGCATATGGAAAGCACAACTTGTTAGTTGCAAAAGAAGCAGACATGGCTGCAATCAGATATGGAATGCAGTAGGTGTCCAAAATGTACTGATGGACGTTGATGGGCTGGGGAACAAAAATAACAACTTTTTATGGCCATACATTCATACAGGAAGCCAAGCAAACTTAGAGGAAGGAAGCAACACACATGAGGAAACAATTTCACACATCTGTCAGGATCAAATCCATTGGGAAGAGATTTGGAAGATGCAATTTTTCACTAACATAGTTTGTTATTTTGCAGGATTTGTTATTGTGACTATGCCTCATCTTCTGGGGAACCTGCTATTGGTGGTATTGGTACATTGTACTCAATCCAGTGTAGGGGAACCATGGGTGAGCATAAGTATAGCATCAGCTATAGGAAGGGGCAAAAATATGGCCCGGACTCATATGCACTCATAGACACACAGCTTC
Source organism: Nicotiana glauca (assembly GCA_026770625.1). Taxonomy (NCBI): domain Eukaryota; kingdom Viridiplantae; phylum Streptophyta; class Magnoliopsida; order Solanales; family Solanaceae; genus Nicotiana; species Nicotiana glauca. The sequence continues at coordinate 13,059 of MU712457.1, forward strand.
TGTTGGATCACACCTGGGCACAAATTGTGGACAGTTGAAATGCAGAAAATTAATTGGATGAAGTAGTTGTGGGCACGACTCATGCAGAAAAATAATGGAAAGAAAAAGCAACATACAGAGAGTCAGGAATACTTGAGAACATGATACTCAGACCCCAATAAAGATCACATAATAGGACACTATAACCAAATCCAACAGGATGAGGAAATAGTGTTATTTGGCTGCACTAACGTTGGGTACTGTTTTGCAGTAACTATTTATAATATGGTTATGTCTCATTCCATGTGGATCTTACAACTGGTGGTATTAGTACATTGTACTCAACCCAGTGCGAGTGAAGCATGGATGACCATAACTAAAGCAGAATTGAGAGGAAAGGGCAATCACAAGGCCCAGGGAAACATGCATCTTCAAGCAGGCACCATGTTTTGGCCAACATTTCTGGGTAATGTAGCTGCACTTTGGAACAAAAGCCAAATGCAGTACCACAGCATTATGGCTCAGGGATCTCATCATACAAATAGGCAAATAAAAAACATAGGATCTTATCACGGAAAGGAGCTCAAAAAGATCAGTTTGGAGCTGAGTTGGATATGGCAATCCACAGGGCACTTTTTGCTAGGTTTTTCGGACAGGTATAAAAGTAAAGGAACTGGGATCACAACACCACATCCCAGCAGGGCACACAGTGAAGAAATTCAGGAGAGGAAATGAATCAACAACACCAAGAAGGCAGATACAATTTGGAGTAGAAAAGAAGATAGAAGGCAGCTTGGACGAGGATCTTGGACAGGAAAAATGTCAAATTTAGAGAACGATGAGGAACATATGGAGAGGAATGGAAATTGTTGCAACATCTGGACAATAAGTAGATCAAGGATACAACAAAGAATTGAGGATTTCACCAGTGTAGAGGCAGTATGGCATTTTAATAGGAACAGGAATGGTGTTACATATTTTAGCATTAGTGTAGTCACTAGTCACTTTGTGATATCAATGTTGAACTCATCACTCAACATTAGTAATAGGCATAATGTAGTTTTTAAATTTTATTACTTTCATAGTTTAAGACCTCCTGACACTGTATTTTGTTTTTGCTACTTTTCTATATAAATAAAACCTAGCCCTAGGCTATGCCTAGTGGATTGCTAAAAAAAACCCTAGAGACCTAACTGATTGTTGAGAAAAATTCAACTCCTGCCACCGCGCAAAAGGTCAATAAGAAGAAGAAAATGCAGCAGGCGCAACAATCAGTTAAGGCACGAGAGCAGCAATCCCATAATTCTCCTACTGCTTTGTCAAGCAAAAGAGGGCTAAGTCCACATGCTCCAGTGGTTGTACCTAGTCCGGAGCAACAATTTCAACCTCATGTGGCAGTAGCTTCGAACGAATTGGTACACACAAGGAAGCAGCCTATAAACTTCATGGCTGGACAGCAGAAGCATATTACATGCAGTCCAATAAAACAGCAACATCACACACCAGGTGATGCAACAGTAGAACTGGAGAGTTTTAAACACTCAGGTAACATTTCAAACAATGCTTTGATCTCAGACCACGACCGTTCACTATTGGATGCTTTGGGCAGTCCAAAACCTCACAAAAGTGGATTTTCATCTGGCTAAAAAACGACTGCACAGAAGCAGAAATTTTCAATGGCAAAAAGGCATGAACCATGTAGTGAAAGGAAATTGAATAGGCATGAACCATTTTGGATGCTTTTACAAGATGAAATTAATCAAAAACTTGAGACCAACTTACGTATTGCCAGCTCCCATGAAGCAAAAGAAGATGAATTGATTGAATCTTTCCCGGAGGAGTCGACTACAACCGGAGATTCATCTCCGAAGAATAGTGAGAAAACGAAGGTGGCTCAAGAAATAACACTCAGGCAACTACCAATGAGAGCTGCAAAGCAAAAGGGGGTTGCCACCTCCACATCTACGAGGTCCAATAAATCCGACAAGAAATGAAGAATTTTGAACATTATTTGAAGACCGTTAAAGAGGATTTTAAGGAAGTTCAAATTGAAGAACTCATAAGTTTGATAAATGAGGGGCAAGAATCTAATTTCTATATTGTTTTAGTTTATCATTTTCAAAGCATCATCACTTATAATAGCGTCATAGAGTGTGTTATAAACTCTATGGCGATCATAGAGTACTTGTTACTTTCAAGTTCATATTTCTTACATGCTTGCTAGTAAATGAGGTTTACAAGCCTCAATAGGATTGGTACAGTAAGGTTAGCCCGGTTTGTGTTATATGGGTAACAATACCGGTGCTATTGTCCCCCTTATTTGTACTTTTCCTAATTGTTGTAATTTTCTTTTCTGTTATTAATAAAAAAAACTAGCCCTAGGCACTTGCCTAGTGGATTGCCAAAAAAAAACCTTAGAGACACTCTATCCGATTCGTCATTTAACAAAAGGACCCCCCTACGTCGTCTTCTCTAGGAGACCCCAAGGAGCGCCATTTTCCATCAAGCAAAGACCCCATCATATTGAGCTCCATCATCTTCTCTAACCAAATAACTTTAAGACACAAGAGAAGCCATGACCGACCTCCCACCAGTGACCAAAACAACCCATCATCCGCAACAGCCATAAACAGAGACGACCCCTCACCTTCTTCAATGGGATATCCAACCATCTACACAGGAAAAAACCAAATCATCCCGCACTATTTCAGCCCTCATCTCGAACTTCTTGAGTAACAAAAGAAAGCCACAAGACAAAGAGGGAGTCGTTCCCTCTGATTTCGAAACCCTAAAAGACCTCAAGAGCCAGTGGTTCTCCTCTTCTTCATCAACAAGGAGGAATCCTAATCTTTTTAACCTAAGAGTCGCTGCTACACCTACTATTGCCAACGCTAGATCCAAACCACAAAGCACTTCATAGAGTCCGTTGGTTTCATTTTTTAGTTCATGTTCGAGTTTCCGGCGCCGTTGAAGTTTTTTCGGTCGTGGTTCTCTTTGGATTTGATTGCTGCCTATTTCGAATTTTGTCGCTGAACTTTACTCGTATTTTGGTTTTCAAGTAAAGCTAATCAAATCGTGTTTATTTCAGGTTCATATTTGTTTTTCGACTTGTTCTATTATTGTTAGATTTCCATTATCGTGTTCTGCCTCGCTTCCTTGTTTTAATGTTTATGGTTTCGAATCTGATTGGTTTGGACACATTGTGCTGCAATCTGATTTAATTTTCTACTTGGTGCTCTTCATTTTCTACTTGGTGTTCTTTATTTTTTTTCAATCTTGGACTTTCAGTTGAATGAACTTTAATTTTAATAGATTGTGAATTCTTGGAATATTATAGTTGACATCAGTAGCACACACCAGCTTTTACACAAGTGATGTTGGCCTATTGTCACAATTCAGCTGGTAGTAAGTTTGAATATTAAAATATACTGGTTTTAAGCTTTGCTTCCTTACTCAAATTGAAATTCATGTTGTATCATTTTCTAGCAGTATAAATAGATCTTATCAGTTGGGCTGTTTTGTCCTTATAACTCTTTGCTGCTATTTTAATCAGGATGAGCTTAGATCATGCCTCTGTGCCCATCTTGGTATAGTTGTGCTTGATTTGTGTTGAATGCACGATGTTAATTCGCTAACGAAACGAATGCATGCTGGTTTAACCTTTCCTCTCAGTTTTAGTATCAAATGTTTCCTTCGATTAGAGTAGTATGGAATCATCTTATTTGTGTAAAATATCGATTAATTAATATTCAGATCTATTAGTCTATATATTGGGAAAAGAAAAGATAGAAAGCAACCGACATTGAATCTCAGATTAGTCTATATTGCAAGTTTCATGTAGTCATAGCACCTCAAAAAGTATCACAGTGACGCTTTAGAATAATTACGATTTTAAAAATAAAATTGGAGTATACGTTCGCGCAATTTCGACCAAACCTTTCTTAATAATAACAAAGCGTTATTAATTGTGGACACGTTCGCGTGACATAATTTTTGATGCGCCAAACAAATGGGTACACGTATGCGTGACCTGTTTAAAGATAATTTTTTAATTAAAAAGGCAAATGCACATAAGTTCTACAATTAGTAATTAGACAATTTAAAAAGCCAAGTATGATCAAAGCGACCATGCTAAAATTACGGAACTCGAGAATACCTAGCACCTTCTTCCGGATTAATAGAATTTCTTACCCGAATTTCTGTGTTCCCATACCATAAATAGAGTCAAATCTCCTCGATTCGGAATTTTAAACCGGTGACTTGGGACACCATTAACTATCCCAAGTGGCAACTCTGATTTTATATAAATAATCCCGTTTCGATTGTCACTTAAATTGGAAAAACTCCCTATACCCCTTCCCGGAGTAGTAAAAAGGAGGTGTGACAACTCTGGCGAATTTTCCTGGTACAAAAATCCGGAACTTCTGGTTCAGGGTTCAAGAATTTGAGCTTTTTAATATGATTTTATTTGGCGTTATTTATTGTTAATATTACTGTATTTTTGTGAACCTAATATGCTAATTGCTGTTTATTTACCATTTGATATATTTTTTGATTTGTATATAACTTTCTTCTTATGCCACCCCGCTGAATCTTCTAAAAATGGTGCACACGCTCGCGTGACCCGTTTTTTATGCAGAAGTCATACCAAATAGCACGAGGCTGGGCCGACAACAAGGCCGGGTAGACTTTAGTGCTCCCGGTACGTTGCTCCCTCTTTGACTTGAGTTGTCTGCTCGGGTAAGCCAGGTCAATAACACAACCCCAGGTTTAAACTTAGAATAACACAACCTCATGCCGGATCCCTAGTAGGAGCGTTTGTTTGCATCATGTGCATTTGACTTTGGGGATTTAACACAGGGGTTGGGTCCGTCTAGAACAGGTGTACCCAAAAATAAAAGACCATCCTGATGCATCCTATGTGCTACATGTTGCATTTCTTCAAGGGTAAAAGGGTCATTTGACAGACCAAAGATGGCTGAGGGTAAATGAGTCAATCCCCCGATGGAAGAAACGAGATGGTCGAGTACTTTCTTCAAGCTGAAGAGCCAACTTACTTTGGGCATTTGATCTCGGTTGTGGGTAAATCTTTTAATGATCTAGTAAAAATGGGAGAAATGGTAGAAGATGGGCTGAAGTCGAGCAAGATCATGCATTATTCTGCTTTAAAAGCCACAACACAAGCAATTCAGAACGACATAGGAAGCTTGCTGAGTCAGAAGGAACATGATGATGTTTCCATGGTTGTCTCAGAATCACGACATGGCCCAACGGGTCCGCCTCACCAATATACCCACCCTTAACCCCAACCCCAAACCTATCACCGAGCTCCACATAATCCACCGCAGTATTATCCTTTGAACAATGTCTGGTCATCTGTTCAACCACCAGGTCACTCCCTATAGCGAGCGCCAGCACCGCATAATGCACTCTTGCCTTCACAACCTTTTTGAGCACTCAACAACCCTAAAAAAGAGGGGTAGTCAGGGAAACAAAGGCAAAGAAATAGTTTCATGCCAGTCGGGGAGTCCTACACAAGCTTGTTTGAAAACTTAAAGCATTCTAGCCTGATTGAGCCGCTCCTCGGCTATACGCCAGACCTACATGCAAATAGGTTTTGATCCTACTGTACGGTGCATATACCACTCTAATGTCCAAGGTCATAGCATTGAATATTGTCGTGCTTTGAAAAGGGAAATAGAAAGAATTATTCAAGAAGGAATAGTTGTGATCCAGGGAAGAGACAACCAGAATATTACGTAGAATCCTTTACCTGCACATGATGATGCATACTTTGTGGGGATGATGTATGGCGACAGGGAGTATGAGAATCCTCTTGGGAACTTGCTGACTGAAGTTAATGATGATGAAATTGGTAATGGTCTTGGTGATATTGATGTGGAACTCAGTGGCTAAGATGTCGAGCTTGGTAATTGGAAAGACACTCCTTTCTTGGTTAGCTGGGGAGGAGTCTTGCTGGTTTATTTTGTTGTCATTTCTATTGTCCGAGTTATTTTAGGGTTATAATCCGTATATTGTCTTATGACTCAAACCTTTCTATCCTTTTATTTTGCCTAGTTTGTTTAGTCGTAATAGCTTGTTTAGTGTTACTTAGGTTTTTCCAGGGTTGTAACCCTAGTGTATTTTGCTTGTTTTGTTTTTTAAATCCTTTCACCGTCTGTCGAATGTAATTTCCTATTTTTTGTTATTTCTAGTCCATTTTTTTAGCTCTCTTTTCCTTTTATAGTTCCGTTCCTGCCAACTCTAGTGACATGACATGCACGTGTAATTCTCGACCCGGACTTACAAGTTAGTTTAGTCATGAAGCAATGAAACAATTTTAAATATTACAGGGACATTTGAGGGAAATAAGTAAAGGCATTTTGAGATCACTTAAACCCTGAATTGTGTGAAACTGGGGAGATAGAACATAAAGAAGATACTTCAAAAGAGGGTACAAGGTTCTAGGCAATGGCATGAAAAGTTGCCTTTTGCTTTGCTGGGTTACCGCACTACTGTTCGCATTTCAGTAGGTAGCAGTGATACCCCCGAAAGTTAAAATTTCATCCCTTCGGATTGTTGCTGAAGTTGAAATTGATGATGACGAGTGGGTCAAAACTCGTTTGGAGCAATTAAGTCTAATTGATGGGAAAAAAATGGCAGTACTATGGCGTGGTCAATTGTATCAGAAGAGAATGACAAGAGCATACACAAAGAAGGTGCGTCCCCGAAAATTTGAAGTGGGTCAAAAACTATTGAAATGCATCCTGTCGCATCAGATTGAAGCTAAAGGCAAGTATGCCCCAAATTTGTAGTAGTCGTTCGTGGTAATGAGAGTGTTATCCAATTGTGCTTTGTATTTAACAGACGTAGAAGGCAAATGTGTGGATATGGTTATCAATTTTGATGCAGTCAAAAGATATTATGTATGATTTCTTTGGTTTGTTTAATTGTGTTGTTTGTATTTGGTATACTTGAAAAATTGGAATGACGAAAGTATTTTATTCTGCTATCTAAATATTTTATCATTTGTTATCCCTTTGAGCTTTATTTATTTTCTTCGTATCCCTCTTTTGGAATCATAAGCAGAGTTTAGAAATATGATACAAAATAAATAAAAAAAGGAGAGAAAAGAGGAAAAAAGAAGAGAAAAAGAGAAAGAAAAAATGGAAAAAGAGTAAAGAAAAGAAAAGAAAAAAAAAAAAGAGAAAAAGAAAAAAAAAAGAAAGAGAAAAGTACAAAAACAAAGTTGTTCCTAATCATGAACTATGTTCGACCTGATTCCTTTTAAGGATACGTAGGCAGCCCTCACGATTCAGTCTCATCAAAATAAAATTTCAAAAGTCCCCAAGCTAAGAAACTGGGAAAGAAGTTGTGGTTTTTGTAAGAGATCTAATTCCAAAAAGTTTATAATTTTTAAGCTGTTTTTCAGCCTTTATGATACCCTTTGATTCTAATCCTACCCAAAAGCCTATATAAAGGTCCAAAGAAAGAACTTACGATCAATCTTTGAGTATTGCCAAGTCAAGCGAGTTAGAAGTTATGATTCTCATCAGGGGCAACCCTCCGTTCTACACAAGGAAAACAAAATATGAGAGAGTCTTATCGGTGAAAACCTTCACGGGCACTATAAGGCGACGGTAAGTTAAGAGAAAGAACAAAATAAGAGAGGCTTGATGGTGAAAACCCTTCGGGCACTACAAGTCAAATAAGGATTGTGAATCAGATAGGATAATCGGAGCATTGAATCCCAGTTTCATGACGAAGAGGCACAAAAAGAGTTGAACATTAGACTTGCTAGATAGATAAGGCCACTTAATAAAAAGGCGCATGCCATGGTCATTAGAGTTGGTGTCCACATCTGATAAGTTTCTACTTTGTAATTTTCTTGTTAGGTATCATCTCTTTCCGTTGTCACTTACTCTCTTCCCATTATTGAGTCTATTTGGTCAAAACAAATGAGAAATTTCTTCAAAATTTGCCACCAACTTTCCAATTGCACAAAACGTGATTTGACTAGCACATCAAAGTGGTATAAATCAGGAAAGAACAGTATGCGTATTGAGTTGGTAACAATCAACGTGCTTTGGAATTCATGTGAAATACAAAGGTTCGGTATATGTCAATTCTTGAACAATGCAATAGTTAGATGGAGTAGAGGTATTTTATATGATAAGGGTGACAGAGAAATTGGTTAGTCAATAAGCAAGCAATGTATTTCCAGGTGAAATCAAAGTTATCATGGCAAGTGAAGGAGTAATCGCCCTCAAAGTCAAGGCCACAAACCAACCACCATGTTTAAACTCACAAGTTTTCTTTTTCTGAAACAGGGATGAAAGCTATGTTCATATCAAAGCTTGGAAGCTTGAATTTTTCAGGTGTAATGCCCCAAATCTGCTTACGCAAAGTTTATTGAGAAGATCACACATCACCCCTAGGAGAAACACTTCCTAGTCTGGGTTTTCAAGTTATATTTTGTTATAGGAGATGTACTTCCTAAATTGAGATTTCACCCCTAGGAGACGCACTTCCTAACCTGGGTTCTTCAGGATATACTTTTAGGAAACGCAATTCCTAAATTGATGTTTCACCCCTAGGAGATGCACTTCCTAGTCTGGGGATTTCAAGTTATATTTTATTTTAGGAGACACACTTCCTAAATTTAGATCTTACCACTAGGAGACGCACTTCCTATTTGGTTCATTTAAGTTCATTCCTAGGAGATACACTTCCTATTTGGTTCATTTAAGTTCATTCCTAGGAGACGCACTTCCTAGTTTGAGTCATTGATGTTTCATCCCTAGGAGATGCACTTCCTAGTCCGGGTCTTTCAAGATACACTTTCAGGAGACACACTTCCTAAATCAAGATTCCACCCCTAGGAGACGCACTTCCTAGTATGGTTCTTTCAGGATATACTTTTAGGAGACACACTTCCTAAATTGAGAGTTCATTCATAGGAAACTCACTTCTAGTTTGAGTCATTGAAGTTTCACCCATAGGAGACGCACTTCCTAAATTGAGAGTTCATTCATAGGAGATGCACTTCCTAGTTTGAGTCATTGAAGTTTCACCCATAGGAGACGCACTTCCTAAATTGAGAGTTCATTCGTAGGAGATGCATAAAGTCATTGAAGTTTCATCCATAGGAGACGCACTTCCTAGTCTGGGTTTTAAGGTTATATGTTTGTTTAAGGAGACACACTTCCTAATTGGTTCATTTAAGTTCATTTCTAGGAGACGCACTTCCTAGTTTGAGTCATTTACGTTCTACCTATTAGGAGACGCAATTCCTAGTCAGGGTCTTTAAAGTTATATTTTGTATTAGGAGATGCAATTCCTAAATTGAGATTCCTCCCCTAGGAGACGCATGTCCTAGTTTGGTTCATTCAAGTTTAACCCATAGGAGACGCACTTCCTGATCTGGGTCATTCAGGTTTTTTTTTAGCATACGCATTTGCTAGTAAAAGTTTCTTGGTTTTACTCATAGGAGACGCACATCCTAGTATGAGAGGTTTACAATTTTGCTAACAACTCACAAATCTTCCAAGTGCAAACTGGGGCACAAAATTTCGTTTGTTTTGTTTGTTTTGTTTGTTTTGATTTTAGGCGCCCACCTAGAGAACAAGGGAAAACAATTCAAGTTTCAAGGGAAAGCAGTTCTGAAGGAAGACAGTTCAAGTTCGGCAATCAAGCACCCACCTAGAGAACAAAGGAAAGCAGTTCAAGTTTCAAAGGAAGACAGTTCAAGTTTCAGCAATCAGACGCCCACCTGGAGAACAAGGGAAAACAGTTCGAGTTTCAGGGGAAAGCAGTTCAAGTTTCAAAGGAAGACAATTCAAGTTTTGGCAATCAGGCGCCCACCTGGAAAATACGGGAAGTCATTTCAGAATTCAATTCAAGTTAGAAGTAGAAGAAGCTCACGGCAAGAAGGCAAGTTAATAGTCCGAGATGATCAACGGAAGTAATTTCAGTTCATAATAAAAAAGAAAAACAAAAAATAAAAAAAGAAAAAACAAAAGAAAAAGGAAGCGAATCTAAAATGCAGAAGCTGAGACAAGAGGTGGATTGCTCAAGACATGACTGAAGTCACAAGCATGGTGTGTCCTATTTTGATCCGAAAAGCCAAAGAAGAATAAACTAGCACCTGCAGCTAGCAAGCATCAAGGTTCAAATCTAAAGTCTACAAGAAGAACCATTCAAGACTCAAGATTAAGCTTCAAAAAACTTATAGATATGAATCTTGTAACTCATAGTTGACTGGCTTAGATAGCCTTTTTTATTTTGTGATTTTGATGTAATAACAGGACCGCAGACCGAAACCTCAACGAAATGGCACCTCGACCGGCTCTCCATCTCGGTATACTCTATCACTATTCCAACTTCTGAACTACACGTGGCCTGATTCCTTTATAGCCAAGGATATGTACGCAGCTCAGATACCAGGGCTCGGTCACATTCTCCTTCCTCTTAGATTTTGGTCTCTCTAAATAAGGGTCAGGTCAAAAAAACTGTCTAGTCGTTCTTTGTCTGAAAATACTTCATGTTTTCAGTCAAAGAAGGGCAGCTGTAGACATGTGATTTTTGATCCTGCCCAAGATTTTACATATTTTAGCATTTAAATACGTAGTTTAAGTAGAATATAGTTATTTCAACTAATTTCAACTCTTTTACTTTATTTCGTCACGAAATAAAAATTACAAAAAAATATTTTATTTTATGTACCTTTCATATAATTAAAAAAATATAAAAATAGTACCTTATTTTTATCTTTTTATAATATTGAAAATACAAAAAAATAGTTTCACTTTTAATATCTAGTTTTATTTTAGTAGTGTGTTCTAATTAATTAAGAGTAAGTTTTTTTATTTTTATATTTTAGTCTTCTTAGCCCAAAATTATGACTCAATAAGACATGAACCTACCCGAATCTCCTAAATTAGGCCAAATACCCAACACCCTAAAAATTTTATTCCTTTAATAAAATTAACCTTAACCCATCAGAGATAAAAAAAACTAGAGCCTACACCTAAAACCCTAGAGACACTCTATCAGATCCGCCATTTAACACAAGGACCCCCCTACGCCGTCTTCTCCAAGAGACCCCTAGGAGCGCCGTTTACCATCAAGAAAAGACCCCACCAGATTGAGCTTCATCATCTTCTCCAACCAAAAACCTTGAAGACACAAGAGAATCTATGACCGACCTCCCACCAGCGACTAAAACAAACCATCAGCCGCAACAGCCATAAACAGAGACGACCCCTCACCTTCTTCAACGGGATATCCAACCATCTACACACAAAAAAACCAAATCATCCCTCACCATTCCATCCCTCATATCAACTTCTTGAGCAACAAAAGATAGCCGCAAGACAAAGAGGGAGTCATTCCCTCTAATTTCGGAACCCCAAAAGACCTCAAGACCCAGCGGTTCTCCTCTTCTTCTTCAACAAGGAGGAATCCTAATCTCCTTAATGCCACGACCCAATTCCCAAACTCGGCCGTGATGGCGCCTCTCGTGAAGACAAGGTCGGCCAGACCAACATAAAACTCCTTTTTAAGAAGATACTTAACATAAACAGTTCTAAAACATAATTTAATAACCATAAAGTGCGGAAATAACAAACACAATAAGGGAAACCATCTCGACACAGCCCTAACTGGGGTGTCACAATTCACGAGCATCTATTAGAGTGTAAATCCAACTACAAGGCCTAAAATATACAAAGCCGGAATAATGAACAAAAGAGAGAAAAGTGATGCTGCGAACGCTGGCAGTCACTTTGCTAACTCCTATGACTCTGCTTCTGATCAGCCAAAACCCGCTACTGGGTGAATAAATACCTGCATCTGCACACGAGGTACAGGGAGTAAAGTGAGTACTCCAACTCAGTAAGTAATGAAGGTCAATAACAACTGAGCGGTAAGAAATCACGTTTGACAAATCATCATGCTATATAGAAGCAGTGTGAACCTTTTTTAGAAAAACAGTGAAGCTATGAAATCTTTAGCGAAACACCTTAGCTCAGTTTAAACCTCTTTTAAAAATGACATTTTCAGCGGTTACACAAATGAATGCAAAACAAATAGTGCAGATGAGCAAAGAATTTTTGCCTCTCGGGCACAACACTCAGTTATCATATAATGCCAGAATATCAGGTAAATATTGCAAAAAGTAGCAGAAAAAAACAGATAATGGTAGACAACTGAAATAAGGTAAACACATCAAACAGTACCAGTACCGCTACGGCGTGCAGCCCGATTCACATATCGTCGACGGCGCTCACTGGGGGTGTACAGACTCCGGGAGGGCCCCCTTACGGCCCAAGCGCAATAGCAAGTCATCTCGTAGCATCATGTCTAGGCCTTCGGCCTCATATCAGTATCTGTATAACACTGCTGCGGCGTGCAGCCTGATCCAAAAATATCCTCACACACAGGCACTCGACCTTACTCAGTCAAAATCACATAAGCCCCTCGGGCAATAGTAAAACATGTTGCTCAACCCAAAAATAGTATAGGAAAGATCATTTCAAGTGTCAAAGCAAAATAAATTTGGCTGAGTTTTGAAAAAAGTAGACAATACATGAATGAGTTCAAGTATAGAATCGAAGCAGTAAGGAAATATCAACAACCATCCCCGAAGGGGTTCAAATAATTGGCACGAAGCCCAAATATGGCAATCAGCCCAACTTATGATGACAACAAGTAAATTTCAGTCAAATACGCAGTAAATTCATCAATCGGGACGGACCAAGTCACAATCCCTAACGGTGCTCTACCCCACGCTCGCTATCCGGCGTGCAAGTCACCTCAATATAGCACTATGATATGCAAATCCGGGGTTTCAAACCCTCAAAATATCATTTACAATCATTACTCACCTCGAACTGGCGAAATCTCCAGCTTGCAACGCCCTTGCCCCTCAAATCGGCCTCCACGCACGTCAAATCTATCCAAAATCAGAGCGAATATATCACAATATGCTAAGGGAACAAAGCTCAAGCGAAAACAATTAATAACGGGCACAAATCCCGAAATTTCCAAAACCTGAGCCCCGGGCTCATTTCTCCAAACCTGGCAAAAGTTATAAAATATGAAACCCCATCCAACCATGAGTCCAACCATACAAATTTGACCAAAAATCCGATAATAATTCGGCCTCCAAATCTAGAATTTTCGTTTTTGAAAGGTTTACAAATTTTCTCCAATTTCTTCCATTTGATTCACTAATTCTTGATGAAAACAACCATGGAATCGTCAAATATAATCACTTTTGGATATAGAACAATTACCCCAATCCATATGGTGAAAATCGCTTCGAAAATCGCTTCAATCCGAGCTCCATAGCTCCAAAAAATGAGAAAACTATCGGACTGCTCGAATTATACACTACCCAGAATTTTTTTACTGTTCACCGCAGATGCGGTACTGTTCATCACAGATGCGGGATTACTGTTCACCGCATCTGCAAATATACCAGCAATTGCCCAAAAAATTTTAGAAGCTTTTTATTTCACTAAAAATGCTCTAACTCCATCATACGAACTCGGAATTCGACGATTCTTGTTCCTATGAGTCACAAATAATGATACGAACATAGTCATTCAATTGAAACTCAATTCGGAGCTCGTTTGCTCAGTGAGATATCCATTTTGCTCGTTAAACAATTAACTCATGATTCGCGTCAAAAACCCAATCGCTACTCTATGAAATTAGAACAAACTTACCAGATCACTCTTATAATTAATTATCAAAATTCCAAAAGTCTCAAAATCAAATTTCGATCTATAGAACTAAAAATGGACCTTTGGATCATTACGTGCTTATATTCAAAATGCCAAAATCTTTCAAAAACTTTTCCAAAACATATCCGAGCCTCATGGGACCCCGACCAAATATTCCAACACACCCCATAACATAATTAAAATTTGTTCCAATCTTCAGAACACTCTAAACAACATCATAATATTAAATCACCCTCGGATTCAAGCTTAAGAATTTCAAAACTTCCAAATTCCGAATTCGATCAAAAAGTCTATCAAACCTCGTCCGAATGACCTGAAATTTTGCACACACGTCCCAAATGACATAACGAAGCTACAGAAACTCTCGGAATTCTATTCCGACCCTCGGATCAAAATTTCACCTATCAACCAGAATCCGCCAAAATACTAACTTTGTCATTTCAAGTCAAATCCTTCCACGGACTTCCAAAATGCATTCCGATCGCGCTCCTAAGTCATAAATCGCCTAACGAAGCTAACCAAATCATAAAAACTCCGATATGAGCTTATATACAAATAATTCAACTCTTGGTCAACCCTTTCGAATTCAAAGTTTTCAACTGAGACTTTTCTTTCAAATTCATACCTATTTGCATGAAAACCGAAAACCAACGATCTACATCAGTCATAATACATAACACGCGGCAAGTCATGCCTGATAACTGACAATCAAAGTGCAAAAGCTCAAAACGACCGTTGCAGTACATAAGAAAATCGTTGCAATAATAACTATTGCTACGGTTTGTTTCTAGTAACAATAATCTAGTAGGTTCTAATGCAACCGTGTGCATTATCTATTGCAACGGTTTATAATACCTATGGCAATGGTTTACTTTACCTACTGCAACGGTTTACATGGTTAATTGAGACAGTTTTTGTTACCTATAGCAACGGTTGAGGTAAGCTATTATAACGGTTTAATTGAACCACCAATATACTCCCTGATAGTAAATAAATATTTACATTAAATTATAATACACAATAATTTATATAAATCACAAAATAAAACTAATCATAAATATTTACAATCCAAGTTGTAATATCCGTAAAAGAAAAATATTAGAACCCATGTACATAAGTTTAATAATCCAAAAGTTAAGAACCCAGTACATGAGTTTTACAGTCCAAAAATTAAAGAAGTTTCAAAATGTTTGATAACAAAAGATTCCTAAAACATTTAGAGTTTCAGCAACAATCCAAAAATCTTCTTAAGCATGATCTTCATTCCTTTGATCTTCCCTTTCTTCATTTTCTCCACCTACAAAAGAGGATAAATAAAATCATTATCTCTTTAAATGCAAGTTAACAATTCTAATTCAAATACAAATGAAAGGTCAAGTTTTTTAAAGGATTTACGAACACACAGACACAGGGAAATGCCATTCAAAATTATATATAACTTCCCACAGACCAAAGAATCAATATAAAATCTATTCAACTCACTACCATGTTCAAGTCCTATGGGAGAAGAACATGGTAACATCTCTTTTTACTAACAGTTTTTTCTTTTTTTGCAGGTGATAGTGATATGTCTTTTCCCTGTACTTTGATGAATCTCCATGTGGTGGTATTAGTGTTGTGCACTCAATACACATGAAGGAAGTTAAGGTTGTGCAAAGACATGGAGGCAAGGACAAACTCACTGATGAACGCAACCAGAAATGCAGAGGCAAAGCAGGGCACTCTGCTGCCTAGTCATATAAGCAGCAGCAGCAGGAATAGTCTAGAGACAACAGTAAAATTTAACATGGTGCCCAGGAATAGGCTAGAGACAGCAATACCCAATGTTTTTCTCATCAATGATATTCCATAAGGGATTCCACGTAAAGAGAAATGCAAATTCAGGATGGAGATCACACACAATTGTCATCAAAGGTGGCAGATTCACATATGTTTCAATCTACTATAACAGCGTGCTAAATAAAGCAGCATGGAAAATCGTACAATTACAATATGCAGGTATAGTGATGAACTTTGGTTAAAAAGACGAACAACAGAAGCATAATTCACGTATGAAGGGGCAGTACAAGGAATTAGCAGCAAGACATAGCATGTTCGAGTATAATAGGCTAATTTTTATCATGTTAATATGCATTTTAGTCATAGACTTTAGAATATCAGTGTGTAATATCAAGGTTGGATATCACCTATTCAAAAGCAAAAGCAATTTGCAAAGGCACAGCTGCTGAAATCTGTCATCTGCTACACCCATTTGCCTTTACACAACTTAACAAACAACAGTTTGTGCATCAATTGGGACCACACCGGCCCTTTCTTGATTTTTCATTTATCGGATATCCCTAAGGGACCACTACTTCATATTTGATTCAAAATACAGGATATATATACTGCATTTTAGTGTCTCCTATAATGCCAAGGCAAACATAACCTATGGTTAGTGCTGCTCCACATATACACAGTCACACGCCTCTTGATTTCAACTACATACTAATTTTACAAGCCAAATTGCGAGCCGAGGGTCTAATGTAATATCAGTGGTAATAGGACAAATGTAGTTTTTATTTATTACAACCTTATACTCTATAAGACAACATCAGACCTTGTTTTTTATGTTATTAATATTCAATCCAGAAATAAAAGAGAAAGACAGCAACAATGTGGCAACTGTGAAAGAAGAGGAGAAAAAGAATTAAGTACACACCTTGATAGGTACTGCCAGTAGATGGACGATTGATTAGTTGAATTGCAACTTGTTGTGCAAAGGAAGCTTCTCCGAGTGAACGACCACCAAATGCTAGCATATTAGGATCAATTCGTAAATCTAGGTTAATATGATGAAGTTGTGCAACAACATTAAGTGTAACTTGTTGCCGCCAAGTTTCCTGTTGTCCCTCAAAGTTTTTCTACATCTTTTGTTGCTTTCTCTCTTCCATTTCCTTCATTTTTTGCTCTATTATCTCATCAGTAGTCTTTGAAGAGGGTCCAGAATTTCCATATTTTTATTTCAAGATAGTCTTTGTAACCCACGACCATACAACCTTACGTGACCTGGATGTTCAGGTCCCATGACTGTTGCAAATGGGTCAATTGATTGTTTATCATCTTCACTTTCTTGAGTTTGTATTTGCTCCATTTCAGCCTACAAATAAAATTTAAGAGAAGAAAATACAAGTAAATAAAACTGAGTTAACAATTAGGACCAAAAAGATAATCTCGACAAGCTTTAAAGTAGAAATCTTTGTACAATTTTGGTATCTTCATATAATTCCTTGTATACTCGATCGGGTTTTCTTGATCTCGTAGCCACAAACATGTCCTTACTTGATGGTTCCTCAAAAGTTTCCTTCTTTTTCTTCTAGTTACATGAAAGTCAGCATAAAAATTTTACCAAGGTTAAAAAGTTCATATTAATGAAAAATAAGAGAAAACACCGAACCTCGCGGATTGTGGCAAAACTTGTTTTGCCAGTAGTGTGCGGATTCTTTAACTTTTTTAGATTCTCAGTATTAGTTTTCGAAGTTTGCTGCAACAAGTAAGCTTTTATGTTAAACATCTAATACATTTCTGCATTTTACATTTTGATAATCTAAAAAGTGTTGGACAAGAAGACAAGACGAGGAATGAACTTCAAAAGAATTACTCATTTTCTTCATCCAAAATCAAGTTTACTGTGTCTATAACTTACCTGAACTTTATCAGACTTCCAGTATTCAAGAAGGTACTTAAACTCATATTCCAGTAACATATGAAGGTTTTTTTTCCATTCGAAGTTCGTCATTGGCATAGGGGTCATAGTATTTTTTTTCAACCAACACTTGTACCTTCTCCAAGCATTTTGAATTGATTGAAAAACTCACTCTCTTCCATGATCACGAATGTCATATTTTGTCTACAGTTTGGTGTACTTGAGTTAGAGCAAAAATATGAAATATTATGAACTAACAATTGAAACAATGAAAATTTCAAACCTTGATATATGTCCACATATCCTCTTTTGTATTCAGTTTCTTCCAGTTATATATATTCAAAGGACAAAAGGTTGAATTTCTTGCCAATGTACCGAGGAAACTTCCTAACTCTTTTACAATTTCGTCAGTAGGACCAATGGGTTGGTTCAAATCACTTAGAACAACCAACTTGCGCTCACTCCATCCATGTACACGTGGCATCTGTGTCCTTCCGCTTTTTCGTTTTACAGTGGAAGAGCCTGCAATAGTTACGAACAAGAGATAATTACCAAATCACTAATGCTAATTGAATATATGATTGAAATATATATATTCTTGCCTCATTTTTCTGATTGTTCAATTACTTCATGAGTAACAGAATGTTGCGACGTTTGCGGCACTTGTTCTAATACTACTTGTACTGCAGAAGATGTAGAATATTGCGACACTTGTTCCAATACTACTTGTGCTGCAGAAGATGTCGAATGTTGCGACACTTGCTGCACTTGTTCCAGTACTGCTTGTGCAGCAGAAGCTGTAGAACGTTGTGTCGCATGCTGCAGTTGTTCTTGCCCTTTTGTTGCTACAGGAGAGCTACAATCCAATGGTACTTGTTGTACTTGTTCTTGTACTTTTTGTTATACATGAGAGATAAGCGGCAATTGACGCACTGGTTTTTGCACTTGAGATCCTAACCTTAGATGTTTTGGTTGTCTATTTGAAAAATTAGGTGGAACAACTCTTTCGGTTGTCAACAACGAAAATTTTTCTTTTGCTACCGATGAAAGTGATCCAGCTGGAAGATACTGTTAGTTTGTTTCTTTTTTGTTTTTCCTTATAGTCACTCCTTGATTCATAGTTATCTCAAAACTGTCAAGCACACAAAGAAGTAGGTTAAAACTTAATATGTAGTAATATCAAGTTTACACTAGTTCAGAATTATCAAACTTAATATGCTCATTATTCACTCTATTCAACAACATCGACCATAAGGCACCTTTCTACTTAAATGCAATGAATATAAAAAGAATGTTTCTAAGTTCAAATAAAGAAGCATATGTTAGAGTCTTATATGGACAGAGAAGCAGAAGATCTAGTGTCTTGGCTACCTTCACTTTGTTGATCACAATTGACCCATGGGATTCTTTTCTTTTGGAAAACAGAATGTACATCAACAACAAGAACAAATCCAATAATTTTTGTTAGTGGGGTTTGAAAAAAAACAAAATTTAATATGTAAATGCAAAAGAATAGTTGAATAAAATTATGTATTTGGCATGACCTTTATTATGGATTATCAAACAAGTGAAAAATCACAAAGAAAGGAAACACAACAATGGAAGAACTCAACAGAACATTAACAGTTTTAGAAACTAAAAAACTCAAATGGTATACCAGAGAATGTATATGATATAAGTATGGTATTTATATACAATAAATGAAAGAACGGTTTGAAGATTAGACTTGAAACTAACTTTAAAAACTGACAATGCTCTGATTAAGCTACAACAGCTTATTAACTTCAAGTTCAATGATATAAATTATGTAAAAATTAACAGTACCATAAACTTAATTAAGTTATAGATATGATCAAAGAAGAACATAACGTCGGTATATTGTTCGAAAGCATACATTATAACTTAAAGGAAAAGAAGAAATACAAAAAATAAAAAACAACAATCAAGCAATATGTTGTTAAAGAGCAAGAAACAAAGAGCTTATAACAAACCCACCTATTAATTGCTTATTTGAATTTTCTTTGCTTTATTATAGCATAACAAAGATTGCAATTTACAACAAAGACCAAGTAACAATGAGAGTATGAAACGGAACGAGTTCAATAACATAAATAATACATGTTAATGAATCATGGCTAATTGATAAATCTTACAGTATGCTAGAAACACTCTAATGGTAAAAAATCTAACAATTTTGGTTCAAATAATAAATCTAAAGCAATATATACACCACTTATACCCAAAATATTAAAGAACAGAGAAATGATTAAAAAAACCAAAATTAGCTAAATTAGAACACAAGAACTTACAACTTCTTCGGGTAGCGATTTTTCACAGTGTGCCTTTAGCGACAATAATTTCTCGCAATTGATGCTAACTGGGAAACTAATTGTATGAACACGTTCAAGGAATCAACCTTTTCCAGAGAATCTGCCAACAAAAAACTTGCTTCTAAATATAGCTACTGAATAAACCAAAGACTCTTAAAAAAATACATTTAAAATTGAAATCAAAAAGTAAGATCTCCAAAAATAAAACTTAAAAGTATCATACATATTTAGCCATTATCTTCATACCCTTCGGAATCCTTAATTCATAATCCAGTTCTTCTATATCGCCAAATCAACTGATTCTTCCCTTTAAATTTATGTTCTTTTCTTCTAAATAATTCATTCAGTTATTAAGAAAACTTTCTTTTAAAAATTCTCTTTTTTGCGTACACATTTGATATTTATATGTCATTTCTTGAGGAATTAACAGCACGCCACAATTAATTTTTCCGCGAATAACAATCCAAACAGCATGAAACAAAAGATCAAACATTCATTGCAATACACTCCAAAAAATCATCTAAGGAATACAAAAATTCAACAAAAATAGCATCTCAGAATATGCTCAATAAATAAGTAAACAAAATTAAAATTAGGTGAATTTTGAGGGGGAACAAAGAAGGATTCAAGCATCAGGAAAATGCAGTATAGATCGAGAGATAATGAAACTATATGATTTTCTATGAAAAAAGAACAAAGAACTTACAGTGATACTAAGACGAAACAGAGAATTGGTGTAAAACTCGAAGAAGCCCAACAGGTATGATCTCGATTTTTTATAGGGCAACTTACATAACATAAGAACCCTAAGAATTATTTAAGTTGGGAACCCATGATTTGAAGTTAGGACCTCAAGATTCTGCTACTTTGTGAATATATTGGGTATTTTAATTTACTCCTCTATACCAAGAAAGCTAAATTTCACCCATGGCTAAGAACCCTAATTGTACTATTTTATGTTGGAAATTTGGATGTGAGAGAGAGAGAGAGAGATTGGGAGTGAAAGTCGAAGATGGAATTTGGGAGTGACAAAAGTGGAGAAGCAGGAACGAAGGTTTAGAGTCTGATGAATTAAGGGT
This sequence comes from Nicotiana glauca, assembly GCA_026770625.1. NCBI lineage: Eukaryota > Viridiplantae > Streptophyta > Magnoliopsida > Solanales > Solanaceae > Nicotiana > Nicotiana glauca. Next base: position 33,883 of record MU712457.1, read on the forward strand.
TAATTATGTGGTTTTACATTTTTTTTTTATTTTTTAATAAGAAATAAGAGTAAAAAATAATAAATAAAATATATATTGTCGGGTTTGGCGAAATAGAAGACGGAAAATTAGGAGGGAAAACATAACTATCCCCATAGGTAATTTTTCCCCAATATCGTACCAATAGATACAACTATTGCAACATTTGTGATAATTGTTGCTATAGTACAATATATGGCAACGCTTCCTGCACAATGGCAATGGTTTGATTAGTATAGTGTAACGAAATCCTCCAGACCTTTTGGTAACGGTTAAGACCATTGCGATACAAACTGTATGGCAACGGTTCTATTAACGTTGCATAAATTTTTGTTGTCGTAGGCCTTATTTCTAGTAGTGTTCCCAGCCGTCCGCTGGGTCTTTGAAATATAACCCACTCTGCTAGAACATAATCCAACGCACCTCGCCACTCAACCCGTGGCATTTATGGCATAACCCCTAACGCAATAGTTCAAAACCACCCAACACTAAGACAACCAGTCTAAATTCCAACATCACATCCAAAATCTAACATACCAGCAAATAAAGATCCACTCGAGCCTCCAAATCCCGATAGCCGCTAAACGGTGCCGATACACACGATCTACAACCACAACATAGCCTGTACATGAGAACTCCCAGTCTCCAACTCCATATAGCACATGAATCATCGTACCTGATCCCAATTTTGCCGTCCGAAAGCATATCACACCTTAAATACCCCATCATTTCATGATAGATACTTTTAAATTTTCCTGTGCCACCAAGCAAACCCGAATACCACCAGTTGATCCAACAAGAAAATGCCGCAATACTACCGAAATATCATCAGTTTAATCACATTACCTTTTTCTGAGACATATACTCTCGTCAAATCACTTCTAGTTAGCAGTATCATACCCTTTATTATTTGAGGCTACCAGTTGCCTAAGAGTTTTATGAACTTCCTTTTAGAACTGAACTGTAACCTGGCACATACCAGTCTCGGTCCTCTACAACATACCGCATATACCATACCATCCAAGGATAACATGAAAACTTTTATCTCCCTTACGAGCCACAGACATCTACGCGCTTAACTAGTCAAGAACTTCCATTGATCCCATCTAGAAGAAAATCATTACACATCCCATGCCTCTCACATTCATAGAAAATGCACTTCTCCAACACGGTAGAAATCAACAAGAACTCTCCCAATTCCGTTTGTACAAATTAAATTGCCAGGACTGAATCGTTCTAACTAGACCAAGCTAAGAAAGCCATCAAAACTCAAGAGTATTACTGCAAGATACCAGAAAGAACCCCTTACCTCAAACACATACAAAGAATTAATCATATCCTTACCATACCGATTCGGTCTACTATCAAGATACTTCATCCATCTAAATTTCCTTCCGTTTCATCCTCAACTTGATATTTCCTCTTGCTGTAGCACCACAATTCCTCGAACCAGACTCACTACATGAGACCCAAGCACAAGACCACACTGTCTAAGACCCATAAGCCGTTGAATACTCTCTCAAATATTTCCAGAAATGCCATATTCTAGAATAATTTACTCTGAAGAACTTCCTGCGAATCTAAATTCGTTACCTTTACTTTCCAGATACTGATACATAGAATCCCATAATTAATTTACCAACAACACTCTAGACATTTCGTGATTCTCATACCCTATGAAGCATAATATAACCTTTGTCAAAATTTTCGTTTACTCTAGCCATAGCTAATTCACTCGCATGCCCCAATATGGAACCGGCATAGTACCTAACCGTGCAATCAACTACTCACAGTAGACTCCCCCACTTGGCTCGAAGCCATATATCAAGATACGCTCAATAACTCATAACACTTTTACTCTATTGATTCCACAATACCATAGTGAGATTAAACTCAAATCATTTGTAAGCTTGTGAAATGACAAATCATCTAGTGTTGTAAATCTTCCGAAATTCTCGCATTTATCCCTACAACAGCTAAGCCCGCTCTTTTAGGCGACCTGAAATTTCAAATTTCAACACGTACTTTTCAATTACACATGAGATCTTCTAACATACACATAGGAATCACACCACTTCAAAACACTCCACAGGAGATAACCCACCTGTTTTGCCTCACTATAACATTTCTGTATACCTTCCACCATCACACACATTACACAACCACTTAGTTTTCCTGAGTCTGAACCCGTGCCGCAACATAAAATTTACTTCACTCTCGATCGGAAACATGAAAAGATTCTTCATGCGCCCATAACTCGGGGATATACCTCGAATCACAATAGAATTCAAACACCTAATAGTTCTTCTATCATCCAATAGACCTTCCTCATCACTTCCATGTCATATAGATACATCTCGCAGCACTAACATACTCACCACGTAGCTAACCAGCCGTCACTCCCACTAATAGGGGCAATATCGAACATATAAGTTTGAAACACTTGCTCACACAATCAGCACCTCGGTGCTCAAGCCATAGGCAAAGATCCGGCCTCAAGTCCTCCAAACTGGCCCAACATAAACTCACAGAGATTACATCTCGCCCCTCGATCGGGGAATCACAAGCCATCAAGGAACACCTGATACTGAGCGTTCATGCACGCATACGAATGCATGGAAGGAATTTCAAAAGTTTCTTTTCAAGCTAAATCAAGGACGCACGATAAGAATTCAAGAATATGAGGTTTTCCTAAAGGTTCTGCATCCTCTCGAGGATAAATACAGACGTTTCCGTACCGATCCGTGAGACTCTACTAAACTTGCTCATTGTAAGCACGTGATTTTTGCCCTATATGAAAATAACTCCTAAAAATAGACCAAAATAATTTTAATTAATTTTTAGGTATTTTTTTTTATTTAGTTGCATGGCATGCATTTTTAGCATTTTTAAAAAAATCATAGAAAAAAACCATAAAAAATATCACATTTTAATTTCAAGCCACCTTAGGTTTAATTTGCATTTAGGAATTAATTACATTGAGCTAATTGTGCTATTAATTAAAAATAAAAAAAATAATTATTTTTACATAGTTAGATAATTAGCTTAATTTTACAATTTGAATTAATTTAGGAATTTAGTTTAGGTTTTTTAATTAATTAAATAAAGAAAAGAACAACAAAAAGAAGAGGAAAATGAAAAAGTTTGGTCTTAAATTCAAATTGGCCAAGCATTTTAAAATCCCAAAATATTTTCCCCCAAAAACCAACCCCAAAATATTTTTCCCCCAAAACCTTCCCCAAAATATTTTTCCCCCAAAACTATTCCCCACCCCATCACTATAAATACACACA
>MU712460.1:10307-29763 GCA_026770625.1 Nicotiana glauca
ATATATATATATATATATATATATATATATATATATATATATATATATATATATATATATATATAAATAGTTACTCCTATAGTTGGTTTGGTTTGGTTTTTTCTGATTAAAAGCAAAACCAAACCAAATTTGATCGGTTTTTAAAATTTAAAACCAAAACTAAATCAAACCAAAAAGTATCGATTTTTTTGGTCGGTTTGGTTTGGTTAGGTTTTTCGGATTTTTATGAATACCCCTAAACTCAGGCATGAACCACGTCCATCCCTTAGGTCCATCCCTCAAGTTCATAAAAAAGGGCATATTCGAGCATGTGGGGTGCACGTGAAATAGATAAGCTTAACTTGGTATATTTAATATCTCCTCATCAAAAAGATTGCATAATTGATAAGGAGAAGGAATGCTTAATGAAAGAGAACACCATCCAAGATAGGGAATGAGTTAGAAGTTGAAATCAACGAGAACTCTTCCACCAAGGAAGAGTTGCATCAGAACTCTAGTTATTTCTTCATATATTAACTTTATAAATTGCAGGATGTTCTCACATTACAGGTGTTACACAAAAATGCAGAAGTTAAATCTGAATTGAGAGCAAAATAGCAAAGCTTTTTGCAAGCAATTCGTGTGTGATTCAAGTGTGCAAACCTGAAGCTACATGAACCATATTGAAGAACCAGCTCTATAAAGAGTTTTATGTGTCTTTCTTTATTTCTAGTTCAATTATAGTTGGTATTTTCATATTGTAACTTTCAAATTTATCTAGAAGCAATTGTAATAGGTACTTTGAGTATTCAAGTTAGAGTTAACTTGAAGTTGTCACAACTGTTGCTACAACGGGATTAGAGGTAATCCTTAGGTTTACAAAGAGTTTTGTAAATGCTATTTTGGCTTAGTGATTTACTGAAATGTTGGAAAAAATCCTACTGAGTAGTAGCTCGTGGTTTTTTCATCTTTTGAGCCGGGTGTTTTTTACGTAAAAATACTTGTGTTCTTTACTTTCTTCATTTATTATTCTGCAACAGTAGTAGAAGGAATACGTAGAAGAACCAGGTCCTTCCATAATCAGTTTAAGTAAAAAATTGGCCACCACACAAATCACCCCCCCCCCCATGTGTGGTATTGAAGTATAAACGTCAATTGATATCAGAGCATGTTATCCTTGAAGAGGTTAACACCTTAGGAACAGATCAAAATGAGTGACCACCTGGAAACTGGGAAGGACAATCCACTATTAGGCCTCCACTCTTTAATGAACATTACTACTCCTAGTAGAAAAATAGGATGAGAGATCATATCATCTAAGAGTACTATGAACTCTGGGACATTGTCACTAATGGTCCCCCGGCTACCATAAAGAAGAATGTTGAAGAAGTGAATGTGCCAAAGATTAGAGCTGACTGCACTGGTGAGTACTTGAAGAAGTGGGAAAAGAATTCTAAGGCCAAGAAATGGCATGTGTATGGATTTGGTCTAGACGAGTACAGTAGAATTCAAATCTGCACTAATGCTAAGGAGTTTTGGGACACTTTACAAGTGGCCCATGAAGGAACTCCACAAGTGAGGAGATCAAGAGGAACACTACTATATTCTCAATATGAGAATTTCACTATGAAGGAAGGAGAAACCATCCAATATATGTATACAAGGTTCACAACACTAACGAATAAACTTAAGTCTCTTGGAAGGATTATCCTTGAAGAATACAAGGTTGAAAAATATTGACAAGGGTTTTGCCTGTTACTTGGGAAAGCAAAACCGCTGCTATTCAGAAATCAAAGAACATTGCCACTCTTAAGTTGGATGAGCTAGTTGGAAATCTTAGTGCTATGAACTTAGAAGGCAAACCATGAAGATGGATGCACCCAAGAAGGAAAGGATCATGGCATTCAGAATCACTATAGGTGTTGATCTAGAGGAGTATGAAATGATCATGATCACAAAGTACTTCAAGAAGTGCCTAATGAGAGGAAAAGGTCCTTCAAGAAGTGAAAACTACAGAAAACTAAGGGTTTCTGAAATACAAACCAATGAGGGGTGTTACAAGTGTGGGAAGACTGATCACCACATCAAAAAATGTCCTAAATGGGAAATTGAATGGAAGAAGAAAAGAGTTGAACGAAGGAACATGAAGAAGGAATAGGTTCAACCCAAGAAGAGAAAAGGATCAACAAAGTCTATGGTTGTTGCTTAGGGAGAAAACTCATATGAGGACTCAAAGGATAAAGATGAAGATGAACAAACACTTATGGCAATTGGAGAATCTGATGAGGAGTCTGAGGTAAATATAATTCATCTCAAAGACAAGATTAAATTTTTGTCTAGAGAAAGGCTATCTGAGTTAATCCTGGATTTCATTGATGAATCTGAGGATCTAAACAATGAAAAGGAACAAATTTCTAAGGAGTGTGTGATTTTGAAAGCTAAATGCAAAAATCTGAAACTTAGGTCCTATGATGCACTTTCATGGCTATACGAACACCATAGTAATAACAAAAGAGAACTTGGCTACGGGACCCCTACACATAAGTAGGGTCCCAAAAGCAAGTACTTCACACTTTTTGAGAACAAAATTTGCACACACTGTGGTAAAACTAGTCACTATAAAAGTGATTGTATTGCAAAAGAAAATGCTAGTCAATAAAGAATTTGTTCAGGGGAAAAATAGGTTGTCGGGTTGGGCTAAAAAGAATCTGATTCACCCTTTTGCCTATAGAGAAGGACCCAAACTAGTTTGGTTTCCTAAGAATAACCCCTGATTTCCTTTTGCGGGTCCAAATGAAGGGGAGCAAGCACATATGGTACATGAATAGTGGCTGCTCAAACCATATGATAGGAAACAATAATTAGTTCCTTTCACTTGAGGACCTCAAATGAAATAGTGTCTTATTTGGAAATGGGAAAAAAAGGTAGATCATTGGGGTTGGAAAGGTAGGTAAGACTGATTCTTACTCTATTGAGAATTTCTACTTGATACATGGCCTAAAGTACAGTCTAATCAGTGTATATAATTATGTGATAGAGGTAACTTGGTATCATTCATCTCTACCAAATGTTTTGTGATTAATCTTACCATTGACAAGATTGTTTAGTTGGAAAAAAGAGTAAATAATACATACATTGTAGATTTGTCCACACTTTCAGAAAATGAACTTGTTTGCTTAAGTGTGTTGGACAATGATCTCCTCCTTTGGAACAAGAGACTTGGACATGCAAGTCTGAGTCAACTCAAAAAATTAGTCTCCTAGGATCTGGTATAGGGCCACCTAACATCAAGTTCAAGGAAGACAAAGTTTGTGAGGCTTGTGCAAGGGGGAAGCAGGTAAGATCCTCTTTTACATACAAGAAAGTGGTAAGCACCATCAGAACGATGGAACATCATTAAGCAGAGGTGGTAAAAGATATGTGATGGTGCTTGTTGATAATTACTCTAGGTTTACTTGGACATTATTTTTAACATCTAAAGATAAAGCATTTTACATGTTTACTTCTTTTTGTTAGAAATAACTAGGTAATCAAACTTGCATCAATTATGTTTGATCATGGAACTAAATTTGAAAATGCTAAGTTTGCTGAATATTTACATGCTACATCATAAATAGTTGCATGACTAGACCTCTTGTTAAGAACATTCCCTATGAGTCACTTAAAGGAACAAAGCTAAATATATCCCATCTTAGGGCATTTATTTGCAAGTGCTTTGTGCACAATAATGGCAAAGACTCCCTAGGTAAGTATGATCCCAGAAGTGATGAGGGAGTATTCTTGGGATATTCTTCACATAGTAAAGCTTACAAGATATACTATGAAAGAACTATGTGTGTAGAAAAAATGTATATGTTATTTAAAGCTAACATTCTTTCTGAGAAGCAGGAACGATATAATGAAGAGATTGGGCTGATAAGAAATTCAAATTGTGAAATCATAGTCCAGCCTGAAGAAGCATCACAGGATGGAACATGTGATGGAACAGGTCCTTCCACCCAGGGTAACATGACAGGGAGAATTGACTAGAGAGGAACTGATCCTCAAACCTCGAGGGAACCTGTCTATGAACCTATTCCTTAGTAACAAAACCAGAAAGAGACATCTAAAGAAATTGACACTCCTATTGCAACATCCACAAAATAGGATATAGATGAACCTGGTTCATCTATTGATCAAAATTTGTATAGGGAAATGATTGGTTCTCTTTTGTATCTTACTGCTAGCATACCTGACATTGTTTTCAGTATAGGTCTTTGTGCTCGATTTCAAGCAAGTCCAAAGAAGTCCCACTTGACTGCTGTCAAGAGAATATTGAGATACTTGAAAGGCACCACTGACCTTTGCCTTTGGTATCCAAAATGTAGTAATTTTAACATAGTGGGATATGCTGACGCTGGTTATGCAGGTTTCCATGTATATAGGAAGTGCGAATCAAGTATGGAACACTTCCTTGGTTCATGTCTTGTGTCATGGGATACCAAAAAGCAAAATTCATTGGCCTTATCTACTGTTGAAGCTGAGTATGTTGCCGTTGCTTCATGTTGTGCTCAATTGTTGTGGATCAAACAACCATTATTGAACTTTGGAATTGATGTTGGTTTCATTCCTATTTTTTTGTGATAACACTAGTGCTATTAGTATGACAAAGAACTCGTTTCATCATAAGAGAACTAAGCACATAGATATTAGGCACCATTTTTTTTAGGGACAACTATGTGAAATGCTTGATTACTGTGGAGTTTTGTGCTACTGACAAGCAGACTGCTGATATCTTCACAAAATCATTAAGTAGATATCACTTTGAGATGAACATGTTGGAACTAGAGAAATTAATATCACCTAAAAGGACCAGTTCAAGGTTAAACGAAAAAAAAATTGAATTTTTTTGGGGTAGAAAGTGTGTAAATTGTGTATAATTAGATTAAATCTTGCCCAGTCTCATACTTTTCATAGTATACTCTTGTGTCATGTGTTAAATTGACTAATTAATTTCTAATGATATTTTCTCTATTTTGGCAAATTTAGAATTACATAAGAGAATTATCAGTGAAGAACCTGGTTCGTCAAGATAACACGGTATGTTTTCTGCAATCTGCATAATTTGAAATAACTATATTTGGACCATGAACAGAGTCCTACCAAATACTAAACTCCTTTTAGACTTATCCGTTTCAAGTGAACCAGTCCCGTTCAAAAGAGTCCCAACCGAATGGAAGTACCTAGATTCTAGGGATACACTCCAACATCTCTTCAAAACTGAATTTTAGTTTGATTAAACTTCTAAGAGTCTGAAAAGATGTAGCTACCCCATTAATTATTCCTTTGTATATTGATCAGCTTTAGTGTATTTCTTACTTCATCTCTCACAATCCGTCAAAAACTCTTATTCTTCTTCCAAACAAAATCTAATTCTCTTCCATACCCTAGCCCAGATATGTCGAACACTTCTGAAAATCCTTCATCACCACCACAGGAAACCACTTCTACACCTTCTACAACACCAATCTCTAAGAAAAGTAGAGTAAAGATGATGGCTCGTAAGATTGTTGCTGAAGGAGAGCAGATCAAGAAAATAAACAAGCAATTGAAAGCAAGTAAGGAAGAAGAATCTCAGAAATCTGAAGATTCATTTAAGTCTGCTACTAAGGGGGGAGAAAGTAAGTAATCTGAAACTGAACATGTATCTTCTATTTCTAAAGTTACTCCTGAGACAATTTTTGAAGTTGCTGCAAATTTGGAGAATAGATTTGTACTAGTAGGATCTATAATAGGTGTTGAGACTATAGAATCTGGAGAAGTTGGTGGTAAAAATAAAAGGGGAAACGAAAAAGAGAGCAAGGGTGCTAGGAGTATTATAAGGGGAAAGGGTACAAGAGTGCTTGATTCCTCACCTACTCCTATTGGTTTAACAAAAGAAACTAGTGCAATGGTTGTTTGGGGAGAGGAATTTAGTGAAATAAAAGAGAGTGTGAGCAAAACAGGGGGAAGTGGGTCTGGTGAAACTGCTGAGGGGTTGGTTCAACTTGAAAAAAATTATAGATGAACCTGTTTCATCTGAACAGGAAACCCCCACAGACCTACTGATATGGTTATCAATGGCACCAAAGCTCATGCCACTCCCTATGGTTTCATTCTCACAATTGTGCTCGTATATTTCAAGCTACCTATGAAGAAGTGGGAGGTTAGTACAAGAAAGGATCATTTTGGGGTTAATACTCTGCTTGCTTGTGATTATAAAGTCAATGTCATTCTTAATGAACCTGGTTCATCTGAAAAGATGCCTATCAATAGCAAAGTTAGAGTCTTGGTACAAGAGAGCGAGGCAAATAATATTGAGATAGCACGGCTGAAGACACGATTGGTTGAGATAGAATCTGAGAGAGATGTTCTCAGAACTGAACTTGTAGGGGAAAAAGAGAAGAATGATAGAACTCTTCAAGACATGCTGAAACTTTCCAAGCAAATAACCCAGCCCTACCTCTTCCAAGCCTTAAATCCTAGCCTAGTATAGATCAACCAGTGACCCAGTTCAGGATGTTTTGTTTATTTTGCTCATGTTTTCAGTATTTCTGTTTCTTCTTATGCTTTGTGGTAGAATATTATCAATCATCAATGAAATTCGCTATTTGTGCTCTAACTGTTTGTTTATATTTCTTTGATGGTTGGAATTCTTAGTTTGATCTATGATGATTAATCCATCTTTGCATTTGAATTAGCCCCAGTGGTCATGAGTAAGTTTTAAAATCTGGTTATCTCACATTTTTTATGCAACTTTTCGATGATGCCAAAAGGGGGAAAAGGGGTTGTGCTTTAAACAAGTGATGTTTACACTTTGAACAGTGATATTTATAACCTAATGTACCTAGTCCTTGATAATAAGTGATACAAAGAAAAAATGTTTCTAACATTGTGTTGATGTCGAGCTGAGTTGAAATAGGGCCTAAACTTATAAAAAGGAGAGAGTTTGTCATCATCAAAAGGGGGAATTTGTTGGCCCAAGCAAAGGTTAGTTTTGAAGATAGACAAAGGAACTCAGGATGAACCAGGTCCATCACTCAGGTGCACAAAAATGGGCAGATTCGAGCATGTGGGTTTTACGTGAAGGAGATAAGCTTAACTTGATATATTTAATATCTCCTGATTGAAAAGGTTGCATAATTGATAAGGAGAAGGAGTCCTTAATCAAAGTGAACACTATCCGAGATAGGGAAGGAGTTAGAAATTGGAATCAACTAGAACTATTCTACCAAGGAAGAGTTGCATCAGAACTCTAGTTATTTCTTCATCTACTAACTCTATAAATTGCAAGATGTTCTCACATTACATGTGTTGCACAAAAACGCAGAAGTTAAACGTGAATTGGGAGCAAAATAGCAAGGCTTTTTGCAAGCAGTTAGTGTGTGATTCAAGTGTGCAAACCAGAAGCTACATGAATTAGATTGAAGAACTAGCTCCATAAAGAATTCCATTGTGTCTTTCTTTTTTCTAGTTCAATTGTAGTAGGTGATTTAAACTTGTACCTTTCAGCTTTCATAGAAGCAATTGTATTAGGTACTTTGAGTATTAAAGTTAGAGTTAACTTGAAGTTGTCAAAACAGTTGAGGCTATGTGCCACAATGGGATTAAGTTTAATCCTTAGGTTTACAAGAGTTTTGTAAATGTTGTTTTGGCTAAGTGATTTTAGTGGAAGTTTGGGAAAATCCTACTGAGTAGTAGGTCGTGGTTTTTCACCTTTTGAGCCAGGTGTTTTACACATAAAAATCTCTGTGTTCTTTATTTTATGTACTTTTAATTCCGCAATCAGTAATAGAAAGTATACCAAGAAGAACCAGGTTCTTCTAGACCAAAAATTGGATACCACACAATCACCCCCCTCTTTTGTGGTATTGACATTTATAACATCAATCCACAAACTTCTTCATATTCTTCATTGTCTTGTCTAAGCAGGACTTAGCAGTGTCTCGATACTCCTCCCACCCTCTGGCTATATGATAAGCACCCAAACTCTTTCCTTCGAACACAACTGGTAATGAATGTGGAGTTTGTGGTTGTTAACATGTGGCTAGCTCAAATGGTGTTCGTCCCATGGACTCACTCCACTGCAAGTTATAAGAGAATTGGATGATGTCCAGGATCCTTGCCCGATCTTTCTGACGCATGCTTACATAATGCCTCAAGTAGCACTCTAGTATGGCAGTGAATCAGTCTTTTTTTTCAATCCATATATGGGTGAAAACTAGTGGAAAAGTTCAACTTTCTGCTAAGTATGTCGAAAAACTCTCTCTAGAAGCTCCCGGTAAAGCGGGGGTCTCGATCACTAATGATATACCTTGGCAAGCCCTAATATTTTACCACGTTCTTAAAGAATAGCTTGGCGGCTTCCTTAGTTGTGCAACCTGGTGAGGCATGTATGAAGGTGGAATATTTAAAAAATCTACCCACGACCACCATAATAGTAGCATAACTATCAGACTCGGTATATAAGTGATAAAGTACATAGTCATGCTCTCCCATGAATGTTCTGCGACTGGTAGCGATTCCAAAAGTCCTTCTGGCTACTATTGGTCAACCTTGTCCTGTTGGCATACAAGACAAGCCTGCACATAACATTCTATGTCATCTCGCATGTGTGGCCAATTGTAGACTGACTTAACTAAGGCACTAGTGTGACGTTGGCCTGGATGACCAGCCCACATTGTATCATGACTCTCCCTATGATATGTCGTCTAATATCTCTAAAGTTAGGCACGTAGACCCACCAACTTGTGGTAAGAAATAGTCCGTCTTCTACCCAAAAACATCTGCCCTGGTTGGCTAACTTGATAAGCTATTTGGCTACTGGATCATGTTGCATGTCCTCTTTTATAGTCTCACAAATGTCCTATCTTACTGAAGTGATGGCAGTAAGCTCGGCTTTTCGGTCAAGGCATCGTCTACGACGTTACCTTTGCTCGGTTTGTACTTCAACACATAATCGAACTCGGCCAAGAAATCCTGCCACCTAGCCTATTTTTGTTTGAGCTTCTTCTGTGTCTAAAAGTAACTAGTAGCCACATTGTTAGTCTTGACCACGAACCTTGTCACGACCTAGATTTCCCACCCTCAGGAGTCGTGATGGTGCCTACTCATGAAAGCTAGGCAAGCCGCGTATTGTAGAATTATTAAATCATTTATGAGACCTTTTTAACAATTTAAACTCAACATGCGTTCAACAGTTAAATATTAATGATAAATAAATACATGCGGAAGACGTAATCTGATAACTTAATCAAAAACTAGTATTATAATACCAACATACACCTCTACCTGGAATCTGGTGTCATAGTATCACAGACCCATTACGAATACTACATACAAATGTCTAGAAGGAAATGTACAGTCTGTCTCTGAAGTAGATGGAAACAGAAAACATAAGAAGATAGAAGAGAACGTCGGGCCTGCGGAAGCGTGCAGGACTACCTTGGGATCTATTGTCACGCCCCAAAATCCGAGGATCGCGACCGGCGCTCAACCGAGTAAACCCGATCGAGCAAGTTTGTTAGGTCTCGTTCTACCCAAACTAACTCATGAATAAATAGGAGATGGACTCCATTAATCAATTTCTATTGACATATAATTAATGATTTTCATTTATTTTCATTAGCAGCTTAAATTATAATTATCAAAATATTACAAGTTTGTAAATCGTTGCCAAATACCAATATTTCAATCTAAATTTCCAGTTCCTAACACAACCCACAACCTGTCTACGGAACCTCTAAATATAACTGAAGAATAATACAGAAATGCCGGCAACAAGGCTTCGGCTATACCTTACACAAATACAAAAATAAGACTCCGGGAAGAACAACAGCATAAGCCACGCAGTGCCCCGAGGGTAAAGGGGCTCACTAATACAACTGATGGAAAGTGAAGAAGGTGCTACTGCCGGTGGACTGGAGTGCTACTATAGAACCACATACAATTATAACACGAATGTAGCGTCCCCGGCAAAAGGGACGTTAGTACATTTGAATTGTACTGGTATGTATAACTAAACACCATTTTACTAGAAAGAACTATCAAACAGGTACAAGTAAATAACATGGGTAAATCAAAGATGCAATTCATATAATCTTTTCATACAATTTCCAAAACATAGATTAGGGCATTTCTATCACATGTTCACCATTGTTCTCAATACCACCGCTATCTAGAGCGGAGTCCGGTGATGAACCGACTGGCTAAGTCACCTCATTGGAGGCATTACTCTCAATTAATATTTCATTTCCATATCCGAAATTCAATATCAGCACATTACCACCATGTGTACGGCATGGTGTCCGATCACAACACAATCGGCTAGGTCACCTCATTGGAGGCATTACTCCATTCTCATTAGTCAACACCTTCAAATCTCTATTCCACAAATAACATAACAATTCCTGTGCAATCATGGCCACCATCATCACATCGTTTTCCGTTTTCAATATTCGTTTTACAAGTTGTGATCATAGACACATATATCAAAGATAATTCAAGTTGCAATCACAGGTAAGTGAGCACATAGTTAGTATGAATAATTCTCTATTTCGATGTTGGCTTATAGCCCAAGTATTTCAACACATAACTATACTTTTTCATCATTCCCTAATTGGAAAAGGGTCAAAACTGCCCCTAGACTATTGGGGTTGGTACAATAATGCCCTCCGTCCACCTATTTTGAAAAAATTGCCCTTACCATTATCTTTTCGATTCAAGAATGCCTTTACGACTAACGACCATGTTAGATTTAGAAAAAAATTAATTAATTTCCACGTGTCACAATGGAAAAAGGTCAAACTTTCCCCTAGACTATTGGAGTTGGTACAATAGTACCCCTCATCTCAAAAAATCTCTCCCCCCACCCCCTTCACCCTACCCCTCTAGTGTGTGTGCATTCATATTCTTCTTGTTCTTCTCATCCTTTTTTGACCTTGCACTCTATTTGAATAATCACTACAAACATCATTAAAGTTTTATTTTCAGACAACCAATTTTAGTCACCAATACTTTGCGTCATACAACTTTCAAAGATCCTATATGAACACCAACAGAGTGTAAATGGTAATGATCATTGAGCATTTGCAGTATCTTTTGTTGTATATTTCCTGACAACTCTGCATCCAATTTTGATTATACCAATGTTTTATTTGGTCTCTGCTCGGACCTCGACCTTTTTCTTCTTCATTGGCTCACTATAGTCTGAACATCGGATCATGTCCATAAATTAAGCTATTGTACGAGGATGCTCTTCAGGTTATATCAACACGTCCAATTTTAAAAAAGAGGCGGTTAAATTAGCATAAATATTTGAGATCATATGCCTGAGAATATGAGAGAATACGACTTATTGGTGAATGTGACTGTAATAAACACTTGATTGAGCTTATTGTATGAAGCAGTAAAGTGTAGTAAGAAAAATTGATGATTAATGGTATTTCTATGATGGAAAAAAATAGAAGTATTGATGTGTACATTTAATAGACAAAGAAATAGGAAGAGGAAGGTGATTAACTATACGAGAGAGTTTTGTTTGCTTAGGGGAAAAAATGGGTGTATGTGAGTTCTAGTTGGTGGAATAATTTTTAAAAGAAAGAGGAGAAAGAAACAGAGGAAAGAGGTCTTAGAATGTGGGTAAATTTATTTTAATTTAGGTGAGTTTTAAGTTAGGCCAATGGGTCGATGACACATGAAAATTAATTAAATATTTTTGCCTAACAGGGTCTTTGAAATTTGTATGACGTAAAGTATTGGTGACTAAAAATTTTGGTTGTCTGAAAATAAAACATTAATGATAGTTGTAGTGATTATTCAAATAGAGTGCAAGCTTAAAAAAGGATGAGAAGAATATGAACGCACACACGCTAGGGAGGGTGGAGGGGGTTGGGGGAGAGATTTTTTGAGATGAGGGGTATTATTGTACCAACTCCAATAGTCTAGGGGCAGGTTTGACCCTTTTTCTGTTATGACACGTGAAAATTAATTAATTTGTTTATCTAACATAAGCGTTAGTCGTAAGGGCATTCTTGAGCTGAAAAGATAACAGTTAGGGCAATTTTTTCAAAATAGGTGAACAAAGGGCATTATTGTTCCAACTCCAATAGTCTAGGGGCAGTTTTGACCTTTTTTCGTTCCCTAATTATCAAGATTGTTAAATTATTCACATTGAGGCACATCCTTCATGAATATGTATAGATATATGCAAATCAATTAATGTGTAATAACAATCAATACACTAGCCAATTCAACGCTTACCATACTTTCATAAATGACAACGGAGCTCAATTTCTAATAAAATGGGGGGTTTTAGCCATACATACCTCAATAAAGCTTTCCTTACTCTTTTACAAATTTCTGGAACTCTTAGCACTTCAATCTATTGAGTAAGAATTACAAATTAAATCGAGAATTAGACATGATATTGAGACTCTATCTTGGTTCAAGCATATTGACAAACCCTAGTGGTGCAATATGATCTTAGGCCCCTTTTTGAGAGCATTTTATATCACTTTGTACCCCTCTTTAATTCACCACCTCCCACTACTCTAAGGTTTAACATGCATGCAAGGAATCCATTGTTATACCCATGAATAACCTCACTAGTGACCCCTTATATCTGAGAATAAAACAAACAAGAGTTGGGGTGATGAAGTATTACCTCTTGAGATGAAGGTCTAGGGGTCTTCACTTGATTTTCTTCAAGGATTTAGCCATATCTTATGGAGTGATTTGATGGGGAGACTATCCCTCTCTAAGAACCCTCTCTCTCCCTCTAGAAATGCTCAGAAGAATGTTTAAAATGAGTTATAACACCGGATATATTGATATGGAAGTCGGGTTAAAAATTAGAAAATTGAAGCACCGAGTCAAATGCGCTCGCAAAGTAAACATGCGGTCCGCATAATGGACCGCAAAATGCACCCCAGAAACTGGACACTCTGACTGAGTCTGTGGTAAGAATGCGGTCTGCATTCACGTTCTGCGGTCGCAAAGTGCATCGCAAAATTCAAAGAAAAATATGCGACGACTATGCGGTCCGAATTTTGATTATGCGACCGCATAGCTGACTTCAATTTTAACTAACATTCTGACTTACTCTGCGGCATATATGCGGTCCACATTCCTGATTTACGATCGCATTCTGGACCGCATTTCTTGCATTTTTCTGGAAACTTATTCTTGACTTTTTAATGCATTATTCACGGGGCCTTACATCTATGTCTGGAATGAAGGTAGCCACCCAAAGCTATGGTCCAAAAGCTTCCGCTCCGTGATCTGCACATAGTGCAGAGTGTAGTATCAACACAACCGACCCCATGTACCGGTAAGTGCCTGGCCTAACCCCGATGAAGTAGTGACGAGGCTAGGACCAAACTCCAAATTAACCTGTGCAGTTTATAATATGCAGCGGAAAATAAAACAGAAATAAACAAGTAAAGATGGGAGGAGTACATGCTGTGGGGGAATATCAATACCAATAGTAATTTAAGAGTAATGCATGAGAACAATTTAGAATTTACAGAAAAACAATAATCACACTATTGCGGCGTGTAACCCCGATCCCTGTCCATTTATATCATTATTGCGGCGTGCAACCTGGTCTATTTATATCATTGTTTCGGCGTGCAATCCGATCCATTAATATCATTATTGCGGTGTACAACCCGATCCATTTATATCATTCTTGCGGCATGCAACCCCATCCATTTATATTATCATTGCAGCGTGCAACCTGATCCCAATATAGTATTATTGCGGCACGCAACTCGATTCACATATATGGGTCCACACCAAACACAACAAGAGTCCCGGCAACGGATCAATAAAGAAACAACACTATCCCGGCAAGGGAATCGATAATAAATGTAAAACAAATCCCCGCAAGGGAAAACCAACTATAACAAAACTTGTTCCAGCATCTAATTACCTCAACTAGCACTAATACTCAATCATAAGTAATTTCCACGAGCGTAATCATAATCCTTACTCACCACAGAGATTCAACAACTTAGGCATTCGTAATATCCACTAAGAACACAACAATTTCAATATAAGACTCATGGTCATGCTCGACACCAACGTATATATACTCGTCACCATGCCTATACGTCATATTCAAAAAATAGCATGCATCAAATATGACACAACTCCTAATCTCGCAAGCTAAGGTTAGACCAAATACTTACCTCGATGCCACAAACACAATTCACGTCTCAACTATCGCTTTACTCCTTGATTTCACCACCAATTCGCTCGTATCTAGTCACAAGTTACTTAATTACATCAATAAACGCTAAATGAATCAATTCCAATGCATGAAAATGAATTTTCCAAACTTTTACCTAAAAAGTCAAAAATCGCCCCCGTCCCCACATTGTCAAAACCCGAGGTTCGAACCAAAACCCGATTACCTATTCCTCCATGAACCCAAATATATAATTTGTTTTGAAATCGGACCTCAAATTGAGGTCCAAAACCCCAATTTTTGAAAAACCTAGGTTCTACCCAAAACGCCCAATTTCCCCATGAAAATTATTAATTTTTAGTTGAATCATGTTAAAAGGTGTTAAGGATTAAAGAAAACTAGTTCAAATTAACTTACAATTGATTTGGAAGAAGAGTTGTCTTTGAAAAATCTCCTAAGAGTGTTTTGGTTTTGAAAGAGTGTGAAAAATGGATATTTTCGGCTAAATTATAGAATTCCGGGTTGCATATGTGGAAATTGCGAACAGGTTTCGCAATTACGAACCCAGGCTTCTGCTATGTTGGGAATTGCGAACAAATTCTTGCATTTGCGAGTGGGTAAATGAACACTGTGTCACATTTGCGACAACTAGTTAAGAGGGGGAAGCATCGCATTTGCGATCGATTTCTCGCAATTGTGAGGGATGCTAGCCTGGCTACTTTCACATTTGCGACATGGCCCTCACATTTGTGAGCCAATGCGAAGCCTGCAGGCCTGCACTAAAACAGTTGAAGCCTGCAACTCCTCAAGTCCAAAAGTCCACTCCGTGGCCTGTCCAAAACTCACCCGAGCCCTCGGGGCTCCAAACCAAACATGTACACTTATATAGAAACATCATACGGACTCGCTCGTGCATTAAAATCACTAAAATAACATCAAAAACTATAAATTTAGCATCAAAATCGTGAAATTTCTTAAGAACATCAAATTTGCCAATTTTCTAAAAAACGATCCGATTCACGTTGTTTCAAGTTCGTTTCATACCAAATTTCACAAACTTATCTTAAATCACATATAAGACCTATATCGGGCTCCGAAACCAAAATACGGGCCCGATACCATCAAGTTCTAAACACATTTTATTTTCAAAACTCATAAATAATTCTAGAAAATAATTTTCTTTAAAAATTTATTTCTCGGGCTTGGGATCTCAGAATTCGATTTCGGGCATACGCCCAAGTCCTATATTTTCTTGCTAACCCCCCGGGACCGTCAAATTACGGGTCCGAGTCCATTTACTCAAAATATTGACCGAAGTCAACTTAATTTATTTTAAAGCCAAAATTTATCATTTTTCACAGATTTTCACATATTGGCTTTCCGGCTACGCGCCGGATTGCGCTTGCAAAGCAAGGTGAGACAAAAAGAGGTTTTTTAAGGCCTCTAAATACACAATTTACTTTTAAAACAAGTGATGACCTTTTGGGTCACCTCAAACCTCGACCCGAGTAAATAATGTCGCCATGTGCTAGGAAATGCACAATGGCAGTCATTTCCTTCTCTAGCACCGTTTAATGCCGTTCAATCTCATTTAACTTGTGGCTCTCAAACACTCTGTGATGCTTATCTTACATCAGGACACCCCAATGGCAAAGTCTGAGGCATCTGTGTGCACCTTAAATGTCTTGGCAAAATCAGGTAATGCCAAGACTGGTTCCTCTATTATAGCTGCCTTAAGGACTTCAAACGCCTTTTGACAATGCTCCGTCCAAACCCATGGCATGTTCTTCTTTAGAAACTCAGTCAATGGTACGGCCTTTGCTGAGTAGACTTTGATGAATCGACGATAGTAGTTAACAAGTCCAAGGAAGGATATCAACTCAGTTACCTTTATAGGTGCCTCCCACTCCTGGATAGCGCATAGCTTAGCATCGTCCATGCTTAGCTCTCCATTGCTCATGACATGGACTATGAATTGTAGCTTTGATTGTGCAAAATCGCATTTCTCCCTCTTGATGTATAGCTCGTTCTCCCTCAAGACTTGGAAGACCTTCTTTAAGTGCTCCATGTGCTCCTCCAAGGTGTTGTTATAGATGACTATGTCGTCTAGGAGACTACCACAAACTGATCAAGGTAGGGATAGAAAATCTTGTTTATAAGTGTCCTAAATGTGGCCGGTGTATTGGTCAAGCCGATGGGTATCACCAACCACTCAAAGGCTGCATATCTCGTCACATATGTTGTCTTTGGCTCATCCCCTTCTGCAATGCAAACCTGGTAGTAGCCCTTGCAAAGATCCACCTTGGTAAAGTACTTGGCTTGCCCAAGTCTATCGAACAAGTTATTAATGAGCGGGATTCTTCACTATGACCTTATTATGTGCCCAGTAGTCTATGCATAAGCGCAACGATCCGTCCTTTTTCTTCTAGAATAATACTGGTGCACCGAAAGGTGCCTTTGATGGGCGAATGTGACCAGCATCTAGCAGCTATTTCAATTGTTTCCTGAGCTCCTCTAGCTCGGGCGGCAAGCGCTCAGGCAACTCCTCGGGCATAACATCTTTGTTTTCTTCAAGTAACTTCTCTATGCAAGGCGACATTGTTTCTTGCATAAGCGATGCCGTCCCTTCTTGATCCCATTGACAACCTTCATAGCTGAAAGTTGTGCTTGGCTCTACCCGAATGGCATAGTCACTGTAGGTACCATGCAAGATCCTTCTCGATCTATAACCAAGAGACATTGGAGGAGGGGTCGATCAAGGTATGCAATGTCTAAAGAACTCTTGCCCAGTATGATGTCAACGATATCCATAGCGGTTATGGTATCTTTTCAAGTTCCTAATTTGACATCAACTCCATTAGCCACCCCACAACCATTTTATACCTCGGAATTTACGGTCTTGACGAGAGAGTTGGTTGGAGCAATCTTCAATTCTAGTCTCTTTGCGACAACCTCAGTCACGAAATTATGAGTTGCTCTAGTATCCATCATTGCACGAGCAAGCTTGTTTTTAATAGGGAAATCTATGTATTGATTGCCATTCTCGGTAGGTTGGATAGCTTGCTTCGTGATAGTACCATATAATCCAATTTTACCCAATTGTGCGGTTTCCAAACTCTCTCCTTGTGGATAATCCTTCCGTTCACAGACCATGGCGCTGATGGTCTTTAGGAAGGGACAATTCCTGAAATCGTACGGCCCTCCGCATATGTAGCATCCCTTCTTCTTAACCTGCACCTTCTTCCCGGTGTAGCCTTGCAAGTCACTTGACTTTCTAGAATCCTGAGTCGGGGTATTTTTGTTGTATTTCCTTGCCCTTGCCACGATCTCCCCCACCTTTGACACTATTAAACGTTGACTCCTTGCCTTTTCCTTTATCATTCTTGTCATGCCTGAAATCCATCAATGATTCAGCCTCCACTATGGCTTAATCTATATCTGCGACTTGACGGCGTTGCAACTCCTACTTAGCCCAATTTTGCAACCTGTATCACATTGGTTATGTTAGGGACTTGAAGCATAAGAGTAATGAACTCCTTGATATAGTCATATATTCTCCCTTTTTTGCTTCAATTCCATAAGTTTGTGTCTTGCCTAGTACAAGACGATGTTTGAAAAGAACTGTCACTTGAACTCGGCTTTAAACTGATCCAACATGCTAATAGTACATAGACCTTTATCCATGTCGTCCATCTTCCTTCTCCACCACAGCATGTCAGCCTCTGAGAGGTACAACACAGTAGTGTTGATTTTGGCCTCGTCATCCCTCATTTTGCTGTGCCTGAAGTAGTTCTCCAAGCGCCAAGGGATGTTTTCCACTTCTTGTGCATCACAAACACCTTTTAACACCGGGGGTTTGTGAGCCTCGATCTTGGCCTCCCTCATCACTACAACATTTCTTGTTGCCTCAGTCACACCAATATTGATATGCTCCTCGAGTGAGTCTATATTTGCCTTCATAGAATTGATAGTACTCAAAGCCTCCACGAGTTTGCACTCCAAGGTAGTGATGGTTTGCCTTAGCTCCAACTCAATGTCTGTATCTCCCTCCAAGTCATTTCGAATACTTTCAATCTCCTCAAGCGTGTGTCCCTCAAGAACACTAAGGGTATTCATAATAGTCTTGTTTGTGATGGTAGTTCACCAAATATTCTACTATTTGTAATGGCGGTTCACATGATATAGTGAATTTTAATTTTATTTGGTGGTTAAATACTTAAATCGGCAATTTTCCTATATTTTTTTAGTCAATCAGTTTATTATAAATTTACTTTTTAAAAGGTCATACTACAAGCGAAAATAAATGTAGAGTTCAATTCTAACTCAATTCAATTTCGACTGGAGCATACATTATCACAGAAATCAGTCGATATTGTAGAATGTTCGGTTTGATCTCAAAATAGGGTTGTTCAAAATAGAATCGTAATCGATAATCGAACTTCAAAAGTGACTGATTGGCTTATATCGAGTTATCGGATTAATGGTTGGCGAACGAACTAAAATTTTATAATTAACGGTTTATTGATTGATCACGCCCAACTATGCCTTATAAAAAGGACTCTGCGGACCCTGCAAATATAACCCAAGTATTACGCTCGGGGTCGAATCCTCAGAGAGTTAACCTATCAACTACTATTTTTAGATCTACTAATTCTTCAAGAACCAGCTTCCCAAATATTCAAATCTCAGTTGAATGTTTCCTTAATAACTACTTTTGCATAAAGCTAAATAATTGTAAAATAAACTAAATATGTTGTAAACAATAATGAGAAAAAGCTAAGGTAATGATTTCCTCTTTTGATGGAGTCCCTTTTGTTTATGCTCATACAAATTTACCAATACTTCTCTATCAATCATGAATGCTAATCTTACTGCAAATCTCTCCCGAGTAATCACAGTAATTTACTATTGCATTCTCCAGAGTTACACTAGCTTACTTTAATTAACACAATTCACTTTAGATTACACCCAAGGTTTCGTTATCCCTAATACCGCCTTTAAAGCTACAATTATAGATTCCTCTAATAATCTAGGAGTGGTGTTGTTCAACAATAACCTAAATATGCACTCTTTTCCAAGTTATGCTCATTAAATAGGCACAGCTAATTGAGGATCCTATCAATTAACTACAATAGACACAAAGTTGAACAAATAGAGATTAAACTAGCAATTTGTATTCACATAAACAAGAAGTTCATCCCCCAATAGGTTCCATCAAAACCTTAGACAAGGGATTTAGCTACTCATGGCTATGGGTAAACAAACTAA
>MU712460.1:30470-47756 GCA_026770625.1 Nicotiana glauca
TCATCATAAAAATCAAAAGAAAAGAAGAAAGATGTTTGGAGAAATCTCTCACAATAGTTTCCCATTGCAAAAGTACTCTAATAATTAATACATACCTCCTTTGGACGAAGTCTAATGTTTTAAGTAGGGTTTAGGTCTAAAAAATCCCATTTTTACACTTTGACCCTTGAAGTTTTCGTCGCCTGCCGCGGTCGCGGTAGAACCGCGGCCAATCAACCTCTCTGATTCTCTGAGATTCCGCAGCAGCCTTCCACCGTAGTTCTGCCGCGATCGCGGTAGAACCGCGGCCAAACAGTATCTCTGAATCCTAAGGGCTGGTGTGACGTGACTTCAATGGGAATTTGCATATTTGGCCTCTTTTCTCCAATTTTTGACTCCAAAACTGCTCCTTAGCCATTTATCACCTACAAATCATGAAAAACACTAATAAGAGCATTTTATTATCATATTTATCATTAAAACAACATAAGAAAGTGATTATTTAAGGCGTGATTATCGTCAAATTCACCTATTATCAGCACCCCACACTTAAACCTTTGCTCATCCTCGAGCAAACTAAATAACACTTCTAGGCCTAACTTTCCACTGTATTGCGCCAATATATGTCACACTCATTGTTATCAATGCTCAACCTAAGCAGTGCAACAATCCTAACTCAAATGCAGACTCTCATGCCATGACACACTTGTGCTCACTCTAATTGCTCTAACATACTTGAAGACTCACTTTTTTCTTCCTGAGTCACATGCCCTCACATAAACAAAATTTGAGAGAAGTTCCACACACATAAAATTCAACAACAAGGAACCATATATAGAAAGAATTCATCCACTCTCAGCAAAGAGCATTCACATGCCACACAGACACACCATAAGCTTGCCCCTAGTGTAATACTCTATTAATCGAGCCATTCAGTCAAAGATCAAGAGGTCTTTATAGGTTGTAATGTAGACTAAGGGACGGGTAGGATATACTTGGATATAGTGACTAACCTCCCTAAGAACTTTTAATACACACTTCCATTTATTTCACCTTTATGCTCAACCCAATCATTATTCCACATTTTTATTTACTTGTGACCCCCACTTTTCTTTAAGTGCAACTGGATTTTTTTCTTCTTTTTTTTAGAAAATTTAGTATACAATGCCAGTTCATCAATCTAACCATTCATTCTTGATTCCCTTAACTCCCTACTAACCCACACTTTGACTTTTGTATATTCTTTAGTGATTTAAGTGCTTCTAGGAGGTAAAGGTTCAAACATTTAGCTTATTCAAATACAACTATTTAGATCATTATAGGGTTATCAAAGAACAGGCCTCATGCTCAAATGGGTTCACTATGGTATTATGCACAGGTGGATTCACAGTTTATAGGGTTGCACAAAGAAATGCCTCTATCATTTCTAAAACTAAACGACTTCTATTTAGCTTTGCAAACACAGGGCANCCAACATAATCATATGAGTGTTCAAGCAAGACAAGATGTGCAAAATTAAAGGCATATATTATGAGTCTACAAACAAGCTTAGACGCCACACTCTCAAGTTCTTTTTAATTTGCAAGTGTGCATATCTGGAGTTACATTCTAACCTTCACCCCTCTAATCCTAAAACTATAAAAGGAAAATCTACCTAACCCGGTTCAAGAAAAATCCTTAGAAAAGAACCGTGGTCAAAAGAAAAACCAAGGGGGAGGTATTACACTACCTAAACGAAGAAAGTAAAAAAATTCTACATAGACTACTTCCCTCAAGAGTACTGTCCAAGTAGTCCATCATCAGGAAGAGTCCCCTAACTTTATTTTATTTTATAATTAGTTCCGACTTTGACCCTCAAGAGACCCGTCGACAAGTGTCCGTCGTTGGGCCAAGTCAGCTAAATCTAATATAGATTTAAGCAAATATATACAACACTAACTTCTACACAATATTACAACTATATATATTACAACATACAAATAGAGTAAGTCTCCCACCCCCACACTTAAAATTATGGCATGTCCCCATGTCATATAAACAAAGTAAAGAGCATACGGGTTAGAATACTTCCCTGAGACTCAGTCGGAGTAGGAGACAGTGCTGGGATCGACATGGCAGGCTCTCCCCAATGCACGAAACCAAGCCATGAATTGGCTCTCAGTCCTGGACTGCCTCCAGGACATAACATCCATCCTCGTGTGCAATCCGTCCACCGAGGAGCGAAGATCTGCTACCTCTTCTTCCATCGACCGCAACATAGGCCTCATAGACTGTGATCTGGATATGCCAGTCCCCGAATGAGTGTATCTCGATGGTACGACACTATCAAGTGACCTCCTGGATAGAGCAAGCGGGACCAGATCATCATCATCGTCATCAATGTCAATTGTTGTTCTTACACCCCAGCCCACCCTGATTCCAGAGGCTTTGAATGGAGCTTTTGGTGGCAAATCTCCATCGGCTGGGTATGTGGGTGTATTCTTCATTAAGCACAATGTGGTTACTAATGAAGGGAAATAGAATCCCTTTGTTCGTAGTGGCCCCCGGAGTATCATCTCATCTCCAATTACCCAGGCCGGATCAAACTCTTTCTGAGTGACAAAACACCAAGTCAGCATTGCCCAGTTGAAGTTCACATCCATTGTATTGCTGGATGGTAGGAATCTGCTGTAGATAACAGTCAGCCAACATTTGGCAAAGTGAGTGAAGGAGCTGGAGTTGAGGGTGATTTGGTCCCTTATCCAAATTGGTCGCCCCTCTATGCATAGTGCAGCTATCATAACCTCCCATGTGACATTTTGCCTATCATGATAATAGTCTAAGTCACTGATGAATGGAGGTAGCCTCAGCACTTGTCGAATTGTCGGAAATTTGGCACTGACTATTTTGCCACGAACAATCACTTCCCTATTCATGTGGAATAAGCAGTTGGCGAAAAATTCTCAAACTAACATCTTGTTAACAGGGGCGGGGTCATCGAAAGGGAATTCCATCTCCCGCCTCCTAATATCCTCATATATATCCTCCCTTTCAGCACGGAGGGCTACCCGGTCGATCGAAATCTCACGAAGAAAACTCTTTGTAGCTTTGGCATGGAAATCATCCTCAGCCAATTTCGAAGTGAACCGGGACTCATCATAAGTAGGCGCCTAGAAGGCCCTGCTGACTGCTTTGATCTTTTGGGAGCCATATGACCTGCAAAGAATCAAGCAAACTATCAAAATATGCCTGGAATAATTTCAAATCGGATGGTTACTCAGACTTCACCACCCGATGACACCAAATACGCTCCCTCAGTTCATTCACAACACTTCCACAATAGCCCCACAATTTCCTACCACTTCCGACATAATCCACCCCACACTTACACCTTTCAATGTTATACATGAGATACAATACCACCATATACTACTACAACAATACCATACATCAACTACAACAATATCAGCACCAATTAAAACACCCCAAACCTAGGTTTGTCTTACAACACCTAAAAATATACAACACAATACCAAAATTTCAGTTATTACATGACCAAATTCTATATTACACTACAAAAATATAGTTTAGGCCTCCAAACCACTAACACCACTTCACAATTATAACATAATGGAGACCCAAACAATTTATCACGAAATAAACCTCATAAACCTCAACTACAACAATGGCAAAACATAAAAGAAAGCAAAAAATTCAAATTTTACAATGATCCTAACTAGGGTTTAGTTAAAACTAATAACTTAACAAAATAAACTACTTAGAAGAGACAGAAATCGAGAGAGAGGAGAATAACTTACTTGAGTTGAAGGGAGGGAGAAGTGGAGGTGTGTTAATGAAGGTTGTTGAAAAAAAGGGGGGGGGGAGATGAAGAGAGAAGGGAGAGAGTTTGTAGAGAGAGGAAGAGAAGAAGAAGAAGAAAGAAATAGAGAAAAGGGGGTATTGTCGGTTGTTTAGAGGGGTAGGGGGAGTTATTTAATTAAAAACGAAATAAAAGAAATAAAATTTTGTTTTTTAACCTGGCCCCATCCGGGCTCGCCGCAATTCTGCTGCGGTCGCGGTAGAACCGCGAGCGATGAGGTTCAGAAAGGGTCAATCACCGCGGTTTGACCGCAGTCGCGGTACAAACGCAGTGAATTGACTTCAGAGAGGGAAACCGCGGTAGGCGCCCTTCTCTGATTCTAATGCCCAAATTTTTTTTTAAACTAAACTATAAAGGTTACAATTACAACAATTTCATGGGTTACCTCCCATGTAGCGCCTGATTTAACGTCGCGGCACAACTCATATGAGCGCATTTAAGGTTCGCTCGACCTTTGTGGATCATTCAAATGTAGCTCGGACATCTCCTTAGGCTCGTCCATACCCATATACAATTTCAACCGCTGACCATTAAATCTAAATGTGCGAGAGTCATCTTCAGTAGCAACTTCCACAGCTCCGGATGGAAATATTTCAACCACGTGAAACGGTCCGGACCACATTGACTTTAGCTTACCCGGGAACAACCGCAATCTTGAGTTATAGAGCAATAGCTTGTCCCCGAATTTGAAACTTCGTTCAATGCTGTTTTGATCATGTAACCGTTTCATTCTCTCCTTATACATTCTTATGCTTTCAAAAGCCAAATACCTGAACTCCTCTAGCTCATGTAATTCATTGATCCTTGTCACGTCCGTAACTTCCAATTCAGTTGTTTCAGTGCCTACCACGCTTTATGTTCAAGTTCAATCAGTAAGTGGCAGACCTTCCCAAACACCAACTTATATGGCGACATGCCAATTGGTGTCTTGAAAGTTGTCCTGTAAGCCCATAGTGCATCATCTAGCTTCCTTGACCAGTCAGTTCTTGTAGCGTTCACTGTTTTTGTTAATACGCTTTTGATTTCTCTGTTGGATACTTCAACCTGTCTACTCATCTGCGGGTGGTATGGAGTAGCCACCTTATGACGCACATCATATTTAGCTAGCAACTTCTCAAAGGCCCTACTGCAGAAATGAGTGCCCCCGTCGCTTATAATTGCACGCGGTGTCCTAAAGCGGGTGAATATGTTCTTCTTGAGAAACCCAACCACCACCTTAGCATCATTGGAGGGTAACGCTGCTGCTTCCAACCATTTGGACACATAGTCTACAACAAAAAGAAGGTACTTATTACCGTAGAAGCTGACGAAGTGACCCATGAAGTCTATCCCCCAGACATCAAACACTTCCACCTCCTGGATTGGGTTCATGGGCATCTCGTGATGCCGGGAAATGTTCCCGGTGTGTTGACATTCATTACAACCCTTGACCCACAAGTGAGCATCTTTAAACATCGTTGGCCCTAAAATCCAGCCTCTAGCACTGTAGCTACTGTCCTGATCCCTCTAAAGTGACCGCCATACGCCGACGCGTGACAAGCCTGCAAGAAAAAAGATTGCTCAATCTCAGGGACGCATCTCCGGATCATGTTATCAAGACAAATTCTAAACAAGTAGGGCTTATCCCAGTAATACAGTTGGCTTTCACAAAAGAATCTTTTCCTCTAGACCGATGACAGGCCATGAGGAATAATACCACTGGCCAGGTAATTAGCATAATCTGCATACCATGGCGCTTCCTGATGAGTGGTAACGAGCAGCTGCTCATCTAGAAAAGTTTCCAGAATTTCTTCCACTTCTACAACATTTTTAGCTCCTTCAAGTCGTGATAAGTGATCCGCGACTTGATTTTCAGTGCCCTTGCGGTCACGAATTTCAAGATCGAACTCTTGCAGTATCAACACCCAACGAATCAGGCATGGCTTAAAGTCCTTTTCTATTAAATATCTAAGAGCTGCATGGTCAGTGTATACGATTACCTTGGATCCTATCAGATAGGACCGGAACTTGTCAAAAGCAAATACTATAGATAGCATCTTCTTCTCTATCACTATGTAGTTTAACTGGGCTCCGCTCAGCGTTCTACTAGCATAGTAGATTGGGTGCATTAATTTGTCCTTCCGCTGGCCCAGCACTGCCCCCACCGCATAGTCACTAGCATCATACATTAATTCGAATGGTTGCTCCCAGTTAGGTGCAATGATGATGAGTGCTGTGACCAACCTTTTCTTCAACTCCTCAAAAGCTACCCTGAAATCATCAGAAAATACAAAAGGGTGATCTTTCTCTAATAACTTATAGAGAGGGCTGGCGATTTTGGAGAAGTCCTTAATGAAACTCCGGTAGAAACCAGAATGTCCAAGAAAACTTCTTATAGCTTTGACTAACGTTGGTGGAGGCAGCTTTGCTATGATATCAACCTTTGCTCTATCAACCTCTATTCCTTTGCTTGACACCCGGTTCCCCAAGACTATTCCTTCTTGTACCATGAAATGACACTTCTCCCAATTCAGAACCAAGTTCGTCTCGATGCACCGTTTCAACACACGCGTCAGATTTACTAGGCATTCCTCAAATGAATTCCCCACCACTGAGAAGTCATCCATGAACACCTCCATTATATCTTCTACCATGTCAGTGAATATGGCCATCATGCACCTTTGGAATGTGGCGGGTGCATTGCATAGGCCAAATGGCATCCTCCTGAAGGCATAAATGCCATATGGGCATGTGAAAGAGGTCTTTTCTCTATCTTCAAGGGCAATGGGGATCTGATTGTACCCTGAGTACCCATCTAAGAAGCAAAAGTGTGACCTCCCTGCCAATCTATCCAGCATCTGATCAATGAAGGGAAGTGGGAAGTGGTCTTTCCGGGTGGCTAGATTCAACTTCCTATAATCTATACAAATCCTCCAGCCTGTAACGGTTCTCGTTGAGATAAGTTCATTGTTTTCATTCTTCACCACGGTCATGCCATCCTTTTTAGGTACACATTGAACTAGTCTAACCCAGCTACTGTCAGAAATTGGGAAAATGATTCCCGCATCTAACCACTTTATCACTTCCTTCTTGACCATTTCCTTCATATTTGGGTTCAGCCTCCTCTGATGTTCCATGGAAGGTTTGTGCCCCTCTACCAGTAAAATCTTATGCATGCAATAGGTGGGACTGATCCCCTTGATGTCAGCCATGGTCCACCCAATGGCTGTTTTACACTCCTTTAGTACCGGTATAAGCTGTTGAACCTGCACATCTAACCAGATGAGATAATAACAGGTAATGTGGAGTTGGGACCCAGAAATTCATACCTGAGGTGGGCTGGTAATGGCTTTAGTTCCAGCTTAGGTGGTTCTTCAATGGATGGTTTTGCTGGAGGGGTCTCTCTCTTTTCTAAATGTAAGGGCTCGAACTCAAGATTTCTATCTCATGACCCTCTACCTTCCAGTGCTAACACCCATTCTGCCAAATTCTCCCCCTTCACTTTATCTAAGTTCATTAAACATGCTGCTAAGGGATCCTCAGCCATCAACACCTCATCATCTGACTCTACAATTACATCTACTGCATCAATAAGAGAGCAATTTACGAACTCACTCTGTCGCCTCATAGATTTCTGGATATTGAATATAATTTCCTCATTATTGAGCCTCATCTTGAGCTCCCCAGTTTCACAATCAATCAATGCTCTCCCCGTGCCAAAAATGGTCTTCCTAAGATTATAGGAATTTCTTCATCCACCTTGCAGTCCAAGATTACAAAATCTGCGGGGAACACAAATTTCCCAACCTGACTAAGTACATAATCTAGAATCCCAAATGGACATTTCACAGTCCTGTCGGCCAGCTGCAGCAACATAGAAGTGGGTCTAGCTCTCCCAATGCCCAACCTCTTATAAATAACCAAGGGCATAAGATTGATGCTGGCCCCCAAATCACACAGTGCCTTAGTAAAGGCGAAGTTTCCTATAGTGCATGAAATTGTAAAGCTACATGGATCAGATAACTTTTCAGTAACAGGTCTAGACACCACTGCACTACAGGTCTAAGTAAGTGTCACCGTGGCTAAATCTTGGAAGTCAAACTTCTGTGACATCAAATCCTTCATCATTTTAGACCCAGACATCTCCTTTAAAGCTTCAATCAATGGAATGTTCACCTGAATTTGCTTGAGCATTTCAAAGAACTTTTTGTACTGCTCCTCCTTTGGTGTTTGGCCAACCTCTTTGGGAATGGTGCATGAGGTCTTTTCTTCCCAATCACTTGGGATTTCTCTTTCTCAGCTACAATTTCTACTAATGGCTCTTCAACTGGCTTATCTATTTTCCCAGTCTCTTGCTGCATATCCTTCTCTACAGGTATGGGCTGGACTGTTACCTTTGTCAATACCGTAGACTCATCCAGCTCAATAGGCACTGGAATGAGTGTCTTAGCCTATATGTTACCTTGAGCTCTCTCTTGTTCAACATCTAAATCCCTACCATTTCGGAGACTCACTGCCGTCAGCTTCTTTGGGCCCTGATCTTTTGAATTGAGTTGGGTATCTGCAGGTAATGTCCCTTAAGGACGATTGTTCAGTGACAACGAGATCTGGCCCACTTGTACCTTAATATTCTTAATGGCTGCATCATGTGCATCCACTCTTTCATTCATCTTGGCATTGGACCCAATAACCTGCTGCATCATTGCTTCCAGTCTTGCAAACCCATCTTCTTCTCTTCCAACATGCTGTTGTTGACATGGATGGTACCCTTTCTACTGATTGTTGTATCCCTGTGGTCTAGGATACGGTACCATGTTATTGGGAGGTCTCATACCTCCCATGTTTCCAGCATTATACTCTAGCTGGGGTGGCTTGTACTGTTGTTGAGTCTGCTGACCCAAATTCTAATTTCCTTGTCTCCGACCTCCATAGTTAGCCACATAGTTCATATCTTCAGGGTGCTGATGATGATGATCATGCTATGCATTCTATGGATTACCAATTGGCTGGCTTATGCAAGATGCGCACAAACCCCCATTGGTAGTATCTACTATATGTACATACTGCTTAACTCCTGATTCATCTACCTTTTTGGTGAGGATGCTCATCTGTGTCAAGAGAGTCGCCATATTTTCAGCCATAGTGTTCGAAGGATCAAGAGGCACCGAGTGCACCACTGGAGTGATAGGTGCATTCCTGGTTGTCCATCCCGAATTCTGTGCCATTTTGTCCAGCAAATTCTGAACTTCTCTCCAAGTCTTGCTCAAGAACGCCCTACCAGCTGAGGCATCTACAATATTCTTCATGCTGTCAGACAGCCACATGTAAAACCGTTGTCCCAACATCTGTTCTGGAACATCGTGGTGAGGACACATAACCAACATTCCTTTAAACCTTCCCCCATGTCTCATGTAGAGTCTCCATTGGTTTCTGCTTGAAGCTCACGATCTCATCAATTTGTTGAGCAATTTTGTTGTGCGGGTGGAACTTGTTGTGAAATTGTTTGACTAATTCATCCCAAATTTCTATAGAGTTGATAGGGAGTGAATTAACCCATAACTGTGCAGCTCCTGTCACCGAGAATGGAAACAATAATAGCCTGATTGCTTCCAGAGTCACATTGGGTTGCCTTTGTGTTTTGCATATAGATAGGAAGTTCTTCAAGTGCTGCTGAGGATCTTCTATTTGTGTCCCGAAAAGAGTTCCTTGTTTTGCAACAAGTGTAGCATATTGTTTGTAATTTGGAACGATTCATCTTGTATTACGGGCACAACAATGGCAGTAGCCAAATTGTCAGCAGTTGGTTGTGCCCAGTCATATAGTGCACCCTCAGGCACAGGAGATGCCTCTTCCCTAGCATTTAAACCCACTAGCTGATTCCTATCGTTTCTGTTGGGATCGTTCACGTCTCCCATGTCAATTTCGATTTTTAATATCTATTGGGATTGTTGAATTTGTTTGTTGGCATGGTTCAATGCCCGGAAAGTTTGCTCTGGGTCTGAAAGTCCTTCGAGTAGTTTTCCAGTCCTCGTAGATTTTCTAGGCATGCACCTGAGCAACCAAGTCAACAACCGTCAAATTTTCAATCTAAAATGGGTAGAGAGAAAACTGACTACAATAAGAATCTTTGTATTTCTGTCAATGGCAATTGGTAATTCCGTTAACTCCCTGGCAACGGCGCCAAAATTTTGATCACGCCCAACTATGCCTTATAAAAAGGACTCTGCGGACGCTGCAAATATAACCCAAGTATTACGCTCGGGGTCGAATCCTCAGAGAGTTAACCTATCAACTACTATCTTTAGATCTATTAATTCTTCAAGAACCAACTTCCCAAATATTCAAATCTCAGTTGAATGTTTCCTTAATAACTATTTTTGCAGAAATCTAAATAACTGTAAAATAAACTAAATATGTTGTAAACAATAATGAGAAAAAGCTAAGGTAATGATTTCCCCTATTGATGGATTCCCTTCTGTTTATGCTCATACAAATTTACCAATACTTCTCTATCAACCATGAATGCTAATCTTACTGCAAATCTCTCCCGAGTAATCACAGTAATTTTCTATTGCACTCTCCCGGGTTACACTAGCTTACTTTAATTAACACAATTCACTTTAGATTACACCCAAGACTTCGTTATCCCTAATCCCGTCTTTAAACCTGCAATTATAGATTCCTCTAATAATCTAGGAGTGATGTTGTTCAACAATAACCTAAATATGCACTCTTTTCCAAGTTATGCACACTAAATAGGCACAGCTAATTGAGGATCCTATCAATTAACTATAATAGACACGAAGTTCAACAAATAGAGATCAAACTAGCAATTTATATTCACATAAACAAGAAGTTCATCCCCCAATAGGTTCCATCAAAATCTTAGACAAGGGATTTAGCTACTCATGGCTATGGGTAAATAAACTAGAATAGAATTCATCATAAAAATCAAAAGAAAAGAAGAAAGATGTTTGGAGAAATCACTCACAATAGTTTCCCTTGCAAAAGTACTCTAATAATCAATACATGGCTCTTTTGGACGAAGTCTAATGTTTTAAGTAGGGTTTAGGTCTAAAAAATCCCGTTTTTACACTTTGACCCCTGAAGTTTTCGTCGCCTGCTGCAGTCGCGGTAGAACCGCGACCAATCAACCTCTCTGATTCTCTGAGATTCCGCAGCAGCCTTCCACCGCGGTTCTGCCGCGGTCGCGGTAGAACCGCGGCCAAACAGTATCTCTGAATCCTAAGGGCTGGTGTGACGTGACTTCAATGGGAATTTGCATATTTGGCCTCTTTTCTCTAATTTTTGACTCCAAAACTGCTCCTTAGCCATTTATCACCTACAAATCATGAAAAACACTAATAAGAGCATTTTTGTTATCATATTTATCATTAAAACAACATAAGAAAGTGATTATTTAAGGCGTGATTATAGTCAAATTCACCTATTATCAACGGTACGAGGCGGATTGCTCAATTTTTTTATCGAATAAACCTTTAATCGATTAAGAATTATTATATTTATTTTTTTATCCCTATATATATAACGTAGCTTTTCCACTATTTGAAACTCTAATTTCTTATTTCACTAAATCCCATCAGCACTAAGTGGCATCTCTATTTCTCTCAACAATCATTAGGAAATAATGACACCAGTCACACTTTTTAGCTATCTAGATAGTTTTTGATACCTTTCTGCTCAAATAATTTATTTAACTTGATAACCAAAGTAAAACTATATCCAAAAATTATGTTAACTAAACTTCTATTACTGGTTAAGGATCCCCAATTTGTGTTTTAGCTTGTTTATTATATAGTAACAATTAAAGAAAAAGAAACTGTCATTAACAATAACAGCTTCATTAGCCTACATGAGTGTGATTATGATTGGATCGTTCACTGTCTTGCTTACATATGTAAATTTTATCGTCGATAAATTGTCCCAAAATAACTAACTCGATTTAATCCACCTAATATCTTATCGGATGACTAGCAGATCAATATTTATAAGCGGATAACCTATAAGTTAAACTTGGACTCAACTTGTAAAGGAGACGGTAGTTCACGCTCTCCAGAGAGAGTAGAGCCCGGGGTTCGTTTAGCGTCTCAGAGCTGTATCTGCGTCAGAGCAACAATTGGTCGCCGCGTCATTAACTTAATAAAAAAACTCATTATATTCTCCTAATAATGTCTCAAAAGAGCGGGCGGGGAAATTATTTACACACACACCGCACTTTAGCTATAGCACTGCACTTAAGCCTTATAAGAGTGAGGACATAGAGAGAGAGAGAGTGGAAACGGAGGAGGAGCACTTCTTCACAGAAAGTGCTACTCCTACGTCGAAAGCTTTTCCACCTTTCCTTTTTCCTCCTTATTTAAGGTGAACTTTGAGCATTATTTCTCTGTTTTATCCTCTACATAAACATATAGAATTAGTGTAATGAATGTGTGAATTTGATTTTGCTTCTCCACTATTTTTCAGGCGGCTCTGTACTCGGATTATCTCTGAGTTTCCAGAACTTTCACAGTATCTGTGAGTTAAAAACTTAAAGTTTTTTCTTATCATAGAATATATCGATTAAGCTTATGTTCATACCGATATTCTGCAAATTAAGAAGAAGCTTCTAGTAACTTCATTATTGTTGACCTCAACCTGTTGTTTTCTTGGAAACTGATTTCTGAGAATACGTCTTGTTAGTTGGTTATGGAGATGTGTTTAGGATGTAATTACTGAGTACTTATTAAAGGTATGTTTAATGTTGATAGTGTTTTGGTGGTGGAAGAGTTTTTGGAGTTGGATACGCATCTCTATATGGATTAGATTTGATGGTCAAATTGGTGGTGAATTTATGTTATTGAATCAGGACCGTTAAATATTATGTGGTTAAGAAGTCCTGATTGAGACTGATACCCGGAATCTTGCAGCAGTCTCAAAGTCTAGGAATCAAATCCTTTTAATTTACCTTCCCTCAGATTCTTTCTCACTCAAATCCTTCACTTTCTAACGATTGTCAACATGCCCAATCTTATTGCAATAAATACAAACAAACACTTTTCTTATTGAGATTATTTTACACGTCTCCTATTTAGTAACTTATCCAAGAATTAGAAAATGAAGTGTAACCAGATTGTTGGAAGACATTTTTTTTTCATTTTAGTTCCTTTATTTCTTTCTTTCATAATGCATATGAACTTTCGATGATACTAGCTTAAGAGCATTGTATTCTACTATGAGTATTTTACAAGGACCTGGGAGTTAAAGCCCAGGAGCTTGCACATGTCATCCTTATTCTTGAATCTCTGCTTTGCATTTGATAGATAGACTTTTCCTCAACAAGTTTGTAACCAGAGCAATGACAGAACTAAAAACTTTGATCTGCATGAATTTTTTTGGTAAAAGCTAACAAGGAATGGCTTTAGATTATTGCTTCATGTTACTTTCTCTTTGATCTCAGGATTGCATTTTGATTATTCATTCTAGAATCTAGATTCGACTATATTCTGCCATCATGTGAAGCATGTCATCAAAATTGAGTGAAAGGTATTGGTTCTCTCATCAGTAGTAGTACAACTGTGTGCTTCATCCTCCATCCATACATCTTGCATAATAACCAGAAGCTTTTAATACTTTATGGATAATCTAGCTAGAAAAGTACGTCGGTTTGCTGAATTTATATTTCAATGGGCTGCTATTTTCACTCACATACATTTACTTGTGCTTTTATTGTGTCATCTTTGGCAGGTAAAATGCCACTTTAATTTGCCATTGCTGTCATCATGGATTAGGCTAGTCAGCTGCTATAGAGCAAATTTGGCTACTTTCTATGTAAAGGAAGAAAAGGAAGTATTTTTATTGACTACGAAAGTGTTGTTCATATGGCAAGAAGATATGGGCCTTATTTCGATCCTGAGTATGAAACCTTAAGTATCAGAATAAATCCTCCAAGGTTGAGCTTCTCTAGTTTTAACTTTTGCCATTTTTGCAACATCCACGGCTTGCCTTCACTATATTTTATTTAACTTTCATTGGCCAGCCTAGATATTACTTGTTGTGGTTTAGGATGTTACTTATACCAGGATAAGGAGACCGACAGAAACCTGTCGGTCTCCTTTGAACCAACTAAAGAAAATCATGGATGTCAATTAAATTGCTTCATATTTAAGACCTTCAGCTGTTTTCATGTGGTTTTACTAATGATTATTTGATGCTATTAGGGTATCCGTGGACAATGTGAGTTGCAAGGATTGCACACTAGTGAAGGTAAACTTTGAGAATCTTTGAGTGATTGAGTCCTTATTTTGTTATTTCAAGGATCCACAGCACCTTTGATGAGATGAAGCTAACTTTACCACAGTTCATTAAGCTCTTAATTTTACGAGTATTCTTGTTAGATTATTGTGTGTCTGGTCATCTGAGCCTGCTATAGTGCATGATCAAAATTTTTACTGAAAGAAAAGAGTATATTAAGAAAAGTTCTTTCACAAATTTTATTGGTCAAACGTTTTGAACACAATCTGCTGTCGCAAGTAGGAATTACTAATATCTGTAAGCTAGAGCCCGGTGATCTGATAGGCATGATTCAAATCACTAGTCTGAGTCAGATAAGGGGTCCCACATTAACTCTATATCATTCAGTTGCTTTTGTCAAAGTAGTTGATA
Source organism: Nicotiana glauca (assembly GCA_026770625.1). Taxonomy (NCBI): domain Eukaryota; kingdom Viridiplantae; phylum Streptophyta; class Magnoliopsida; order Solanales; family Solanaceae; genus Nicotiana; species Nicotiana glauca. The sequence continues at coordinate 44,950 of MU712460.1, forward strand.
CATTTTTGACATGGGTAACATAAAGTACATTAGAACTACCTCCAGCGCCTTCATAGGTACTGAGGCGTTCAAAAGTACCCACTGAGGTTTTCGTTGTTTTCCTCAGGTTGACAGTGTCAACAAACCTGGAATACTGCTGGAAGTGGTGCAAATCCTAGCAGATCTTGATCTTGTAATTACCAAAGCTTACATATCCTCTGATGGCGGGTGGTTCATGGATGGTGAGTATTGTTTCTCATTAGTATTTTCAGGTGTTGAAGCTTTTAGACAAGCCACATCCAAGTATTTTTAGTTGCATATTCAAGAGCTGCTACTGTCAGGGGTGGAGCTAGTAATAAGTAAGTGGGTTCAATTGAATCTCCTTCGTCAAAACAGGGCTAAAATGAATTATTTTGGTTATATATGAACTGTTGAATTCCCTTGACATAAGAGAAGATTTGTAGTGAGTGGTAAAGGAGGTTCAAAATTATTTTAGGTCACACGTTCAAATCCCAAATGTGACATTCTAGTATTTTCTGAACCCCATTGTATAAACTTCTGGCTTCGCCAATGGTAGGTATGGATCATGCTCTACCCTATTTCTTTTACAAGCTTGGACTGCTATCCAACCAGATACCCAAATTCAAGTTTCTTCCACCTTGGTGGTTATAGATTTACTAGTATGTGTTAATTGGTGGCCGTGTATACCATATTCACTTTCGCCATTTCTTGGCCATTTTACGAAAGTTTCAACCTTATAATCTGTTTCCCCATTAACACTCTTTTCTAGCTCTGTCCCATCTGCATATAATATACTAAACTTAGGGCACACAGTTGGGAAATTTCTGACAAGTTTTCATTTCATTTTTAAAGCATATAGTATACTAAACTTAGGGCACACAGTTGGGAAATTTCTTACAAGTTTTCATTTCATTTTCAACAGTATTTCATGTTACTGATCAACAAGGCAACAAAGTTACAGACAGCAACACTATTGGTCATATAGAAAAGGTAAAGTATCCCTTGTTTTTCTTGCCTTCTGATTTCATATTTTTATAGCCTCTATACAAGTAATGCGGGGATAAGACAACAATCTTCTTCGACAGATTCTGGTATGGTAGTATACAAAAGAAGGGAAAGAGGGATAAATTAAAGCATTGCATCTTCTAGAAATTGCTAAAATATCATGCAACTCCAAGCTAACCATTGTAGTTGATGTTATGTACTTTGGGTTTATATGCAGGCATTCTCAATGACATTTCTTCTCATGTATTTTTTGCACCTAGCATATAACAGAGTTTTACTTTTGGGGACTCTATGACTACTCAGAGCACAGCAAAAGTCAAGAAACTATTCGCAAATCCTTGGTGACTAAAAATGTTACAGAATAGCCGCTCATTGTTAGATAAGAGTTCCCAATTCCACAAACTAAATAGTGCTCTACTAATGTGTTTGGGTTTGCCTATCTATTATCTGTTTCAGTCATGAGCTTATTGCTGTCATAATCCTCGCTTTTACTGCAGGTTTTTTCACACAAGTTGTAGTTAGGCTTTCCTGAACTTTTTATGCAAGAGCATATATGTACCCTAGTAGTCGGCCAATAAAATCCTATTTTATCCCCAATAAATGCTTTAGCCCATGTAGGTGTGTCGTCCAAGTGACTGAAACTTAAAAAGTAGCTACCCTAAGCAAGAACCTAGTTATATCCAGGTTACTAACGATTTCAATAAATTTCTTGCATTAGGCGCTAGGACCTGAAGGTTACACATCAGGCATATTGAAGACTTGTCCAGGTAGAAAGGTAGGAGTGAACTCTGTGGGTGATTACGCCACCATTGAGCTTATAGGAAGCGATCGTCCGGGTCTTTTATCAGAAATTTCTGCTGTACTAGCCAATCTTCATTTTAATGTCGCTGCTGCTGAAGTTTGGACCCATAATAGGCGCACAGCATGTGTCCTTTATGTCAATGATAATTGTTCATCACTTGATGTTGATGAAGAATCCAGATTATGTGTCATGGAAGAGCAACTCAATAACATTCTTCGTGGACGGGAGGATGATGAGAGTGGGGCTCATGCTACTTTCACAGTTGGCAGTACTCATGTTGATCGGCGGCTTCATCAGATGTTCTTTGCTGATAGGGACTACGAAGGTGGTTGTCTTGAAATGGAGATAGAATACCCTCCTAACTTCAAACCAGAAGTCAGAATTGAAAGCTGTGTCGAGAAAGGCTACTCAGTGGTCAGTGTAAGTTGCAAGGATAGACCAAAGCTTATGTTTGATATTGTATGCACACTCACAGACATGCAGTATGCTGTTTTCCATGCCACTATCTCATCTGATGGTCCCTATGCATCACAGGTAATCTCATTATGTTGTTCTGATGATTGCTAGTCTGAAAAATAAAATTTGAAAAAAAAAATGAAAAAAAAGATTCTGCTAAGAGGCATATTCTGTATGAGATAAACTATCACATGGAGGATAAATCATTTTATTTGACAATACTTCTATTTTAAGAACTTATTTCCATTTATCCGCCACTGTTTAGTTAGTATCATCTTATTAAATAAAAGTTAAATTGTTATAAAGAGAGCTCCAATTGGTCTCAATTTTTTTCAGTGAGAGCAGAAAGATCAGAACCGAAAGTATCAGTGATATGGTTGCCTTGCTTGAGTTTCTGAAACTACCTTTACCCCATTAAACTCCCATTAAACATGTCTACCTTAGAAGTATTTTCATCCTTCATCTTTTCATTTTGGGTTACTGATTAGTGTAATTCTTAATCACACTCCCAAAGGAAATAAAATATAACACCCCCCCCCCCCCC
>MU712460.1:49268-98270 GCA_026770625.1 Nicotiana glauca
AAAACCCCCCACACACAAAAGAAAAAAGAAAAAAAAAGTCTAGTTTAGCTTATGCTTTAATACCTAAAGTTCTTTCCAGTTTCAAAGTGGCTCAACATTGGGATCACTGATGGGAGTGTTATTAGGCTTTAAGTCCAGTAGGCAGTATGTAATATCAGGACGACTGAATTTATAGGAATATTTTATCCGCCACATGGATGGTTGCACTCTGGAATCTGAAGAGGAGAAAAAGGTTGTAAAGTGTCTTGAAGCTGCGATTCGGCGAAGGATAAGTGAGGTAAGTGAGATTATCCACTTCTCTAAATTATTGTCTTAAATGCTTCTCAAGATTATGATTAGCCTCGGTGCTGAGCCAAGCGGGCTACTTTCATCAAGCCCTCCAGCCCCACTCCCATTCTGAATAACTTTTTATCAAATTGACAAAGGTCTCTAACTTAAAGTAACTCATAGTTAAGGTTTCACTTTAAGAAAGAATCGAGGGCTAGTCTATATATCAACTTTCATTCTGTATGAGTCCGTAATTGCCTGGAATAAATGAATCGGAAGAATAATGCAAATCTGATTTTTCTTTTCTAAGCTTAGCTAGGTGCACGCCATGTGCAATCTTTTAGCTTGAGATTGGAATGAATGGGAAAGTTTGGCGGCAAGATGTGGTCCTCTAACATTTATACTTTGGAAAATTAGGCATGGCTAATATTCCACTTCCTACTCATACCTTTTTCATCAAATATTATCAGATTTTCAAGCATTCACATGTTAGTTGAATTAATAACATTATGGCATGCACGAACCTTCAACCTCAAATTCTTAATGTCACCAGGCCTTGATTCCTTTGATATGCAGGGTTTTAGTCTAGAGTTATGTGCCAAGGACCGACTTGGCTTACTTTCTGAAGTCACGAGAGTCCTACGAGAAAATGGGCTATCAGTGACTAGAGCTGGCGTCACAACTATCGGGGAGAAAGCAAAGAATGTCTTCTATGTACGAGACGCATCTGGAAACCCTGTAGAGATGAAGACAATTGAAAGACTGCGTGAAGAAATTGGACAGACAATGATGCTTAATGTGAAGAAAGTCCCAACATCTGCAAAGGTACCTGAAACTGGTGGTTTGGCTAAGACAAGCTTTTTCTTCGGAGGCTTACTGGAAAGATTCCGTATTTAGAAATTCATCTACAAAGAGATACCTACTTGTACAGAAGAATAAAGCACTTGAGTGAAGTGTATAAATGTGGTAAGGTATCCCTGTTAAAATGCATGTAGATACATTGAGAATTTACCTTTTCAAGATAAACAAAGGGAAAAAGGAATGGGTCTCTCCCAGCCTTATTCTATGCAGAACTCTGGAAGATTATCAGATGACTGTGTGTTGTTCCTGCCAAATAAAAGTACCAAAATCTATTGCTGTCATGACTTTGGGTTGGAGCTTTGGTCAAGAAATGCTATTGAAGATTGAACAAAGACAGCCAGTCGGTTATAGTTTAATTGACGTCTGTGTTGTGTCCAAGCTAAGTTTAGAGACAAAGAACTGTTAACATTGTTTTGATTAGCCTTTTCGTCCTTCACTTGTATTCTAGCCGGTTGACTATGTTATAAGAGTCAAATTGTTTTCTTTGGGGGAACAATATGTAATATCCTGACCAGAACATACCGTAGATATCATCAATTTGCGTGTAATTGGAAATAGTGTCACAATAAATATGCTCTTTTGATACCGGATTGTCTCACTTAAAATATTCCTGGGTATTTTACTTCTTCGACTTCATAGGAACTGGGATAACAAAATACTCACTGTTGAATTATAGAAATAGTTAACAAAATAACAATAGTACCAACATAGTATTTTCACAAGTGGGGTTTGGAGAGGGTAGTATGTATGCTAACCTTACCCTTACTTTTTGAAGATAAAAAGGCTTTTTCCGATAGACCCTTGGCTCAATAAAAGTAAAATCATAACACTTATGACAAAGAACTATGTAACAATAGTAACTGTTGCCAGAAAAAAATAAAACCGAAGCAAAAGAAACATCAGGTACTAACAACGATATAAAATTAGGGAATACTAGGATAACACTAGTACTACATCTATAAAAGAAGTACCGATTACTTACTATCTACTACCCTAATCCTCGATCTCTACATCCTGCTATCAAGGGTCATGTCCTCCATAAATTGAAGATGTGACATGTCTTGTCTGATCATCTCTCAATACTTCTTCGGCCAACCTCTACCTCTCCTAGGACCCGCTATAGCCAACCTCTCACACCTCCTCACTGGGGCATCTGTGCCTCTCCTCTTTACATGCCCGAACTATCTCAGTCTCGCTTTCCGCATCTGGTCCTCCACACATCTCACTCCCACTTTATCCCAAATATCTTTATTCTTAATCCTATATCTCTCTCTTAGGATGGCCACACATCCATCTCAACTTCTTCATTTCCGCAACTTTTAACTTCTAAACATGAGAGGTCTTGACTGGCCAACTCTCCGCTACATACAACAGATCGGTCTAACCACTATTCTGTAAAACTTACCTTTAAATCTTGGTGGCACATTCTTGTCGCATAAGACGTAGATGTGAGCCTCCACTTCATCAGCCCCGCTCCAATACAATGTGTGACATCCTTGTCAATCTTTTCATTATTTTTTTGGATTATAGACCGAAGATACTTAAAACTTTATCTCTTGGGTATGGCTTGTGTCCAACTTCACTTCAATGTCAGCCTTCCCGACTCACGTAAGTATTCTGTTTTAGTCTTGCTCAAATTGAAACCTATAATAACAATAATAATATTACTAGTTTTTCGACACGTGCGTTGCACGTGTATGTCGAGTTTAATAGTATATGATATTGTAAGTAATATCGAAATTACTAAAACACGAGTTTGAATATATAATATTATACATGAATAAATAAAGTATAAATTATGTATGATCAATATGAATTGTTATACGGTCTTATTCGTCGTGGTCAAAATGATTGGATATCGTCTTAACTTATAAATATGAACAATTAAAATTTAAATCGGGAGAGAGAGCAATAGTGAAAATGTCCAGATATATCCCTGTACTTTATATATAGTTTATATTTATTCTCCGTTATAATTTTCGTCTAAATTTATGTTAAAAAAGTAAACAAATTTGTTCCTATCCTTAACAATTATCCATAGTGGCACCTGACACCTCAATTAAAATGCCATGTAAGAGTCCATGTCTGCATTTTAATAAGATTTTATTTATTGAACATATTTACTACATCAGAAAATTAAAAATAATCCTAAAAAAAGTTGCTTCTTCTTCCTCAAGGAGTTCTTCGTTTTGGCTTCAATTTTTTCTATCCAAAAAAAAAAAAACATTCACCAAATGGACAGATGGTAACCACAACTTTTAACATCGATATCCCAACAAACCCCAACTAACACTTTAGCTTAAACTTCAGCGAATCAGAGTACTTAAATCTTATGTTCTCGATCTCACTTATAAACCCTTCAATGGCGATTTTTCAATTTTTCGAACACTAGTGTTATTATTACCGTTTTAAGCTCCAATATTTGGTTTTCCACTCCATTTCAGTAGGAATCAAGCAAGTAATTCAGGTTCTTGAGTCCTTTTCGAGCTTTAAATATCGACGACCTAAAAAATGTAGTACAAGTTTGTTTTTCACCCAAATATACTAAATCTGCGTCTGATTCACGATTTTAAGCTCTAAATGGCAATACCCTACCGATTTTCTCTATATATAATCAACAAATCAAATGGGGTTTCAAAAAAATTCTGCACCCAAAGAACATAGTGCGTTTCGAAAATTTCATCGCAGATTATTCAAATAAGAAAAAGAATTTAATTTTTATCTCTTATAACAACTCCAAACAAGTTTTTTTGGAGGAGAGAAAAATTGAGACACCACTATCATTGCAATCTTTTGAAGTTTAGTATGAAAATTAAATTGTTAAATTTAGGAATTGTGGTGTTTTGAAGTTTGAAAACTGATTGACAATCATTCATTGAGCTTGAAACAAAAAAATAACTATTTGTTTTTGTAGATATGTAATTTTTGATCATTCCCAAGATTTTACATATTTTGGCTTAAATATTTAATTTCGGTTTTGTATCGCTATTCTGAATAGTTTTGACTCTTCTACTTTATTTTATCACAAAAATAAAAATTACGAAAATATTTTTTTTATTTAGCTAATTAGTATTTTAGCTAGTTACTTTTAATTTATCTACCTTACATAAAACTCAAAAATACAAAAATACTTCCACTTTGTTTTCAGGATTATTATTTTAATTTTGCAATGATTTTGATCTAATTCCATTTTTATCTTTTAGTATGATATTTGACAAAATACGAAAAATAGGTTTGTTTTATTTTAATAGTTATTTTATTTAAGTATGATCAATTAGTAAATAGTGTAGTATTTTTAGTCTTGTGCAAGGAGAAAGAGTCAAATTTGGGCTAAAACAACCTATTTTTTAGGCATATTTTCGGATCCCTTAGTCAATTAACCCCAAGCCCAGCTAATCCTAAACCTTAAGACCCCTTCTTTTTTTCTTCCTTAAGAGTGAACCCTAGAGAACCCTAGTCAAGGGAGAAGCTCTCAGCCGTTTCCCTTCTTTTTTACACCCAAAAATCCGAAAAAAAAATAATCTAAGTCTTATCTTCTTCAATTAACCTTAAGACCTAAGAACATAACCTAAGACCCCCTGATCTCCATCTTCTCCATACACCTAGCGGCGACCCACGTTCTGGACTTCTCGAAAATTGCCAGAAAATCGACATCACCCACCAGAAGAGAAAACCAATAACACCTACCCCTCATTCTCGACTCCACTGCCATCTTCTATTTCTAGAGAGACCAAGGTGCTCTCATATTCTCACTAACAGCCAGCCACCAGATCTCATTGTTCTTGAATCTCTCGTCTTCTCATAGACAAGAAAACTAGTTGGAGTTCTTCGTCGTCCTGGTTTAGTTCGAGTTTCCTGGCGAGCTTCAAGGTCGTCGGAGATCGTTGTCCAGGGGCTCCGTTTCAGTCGTACGTCGAGGTACTGTCTGTTAGTTTCCGATTCGAGTTTCGTTTGGATTCTATCATTTTGAGGTCAATTTTCACTTTCCTTTTGTTGTTTTTTGCTTGATATCATGTTTTGTTACTTTATTAGTTTGTTATTGCCTTGTATTGGTTGAATGTTAACACTTCATTGCTACATTTTGATGATGTCTTACTATCTGCTTGCTCCATTTGTTCTTGTTAATTAGTCTAGTCCCAGTTCGGGTGGATTTAGGTGATGCTATTGGATTCCTTGCTGGTATCTTATGTGAAGTTTTTCCCATATGGGTTGTTCTATTCATTGGTGTTATTCAGAATTTTGTTGGATATGGTCTTGTTTGGCTTATTGTAGCTCACAAATTGCCTGCTTTGCCTCTCTGGGTGCTTTGCGTTTTGATATTTATCGGAACTAATAGATTTGGTTTAACATTTACAATGGAGTGGTGTGATTAATTTGTGGAAATAAGACATAACTAAAATTTGATCGAAATGGGTTTGAGGTTAATACATATATTTTTAAGTTTTAGTTTAAAGATTGGCTTTTGGGTTAGCAAATGGGATAGTAGCCGCTCTTGTCAGGCTTGGATCAATTTTCTGTGCCTTTCTTTCTTTGTAGTCTAATTAATTAGCTCTGTATTTCTTGCTCTTGATTGTCACTATTTGCTCATTTGATTTTTGTTAAAACTTTTTGATTGATTGGTGGGGCCGTGGGAGTAGGGGAGAGACCGAAGCCCATTAGCGATTGATTTGTCTACATGCTTTAGGTATCACGCTCGGTCTAATAAAAGGAGAAGTTAAAATGATATGAGCTTGAAATCTCTTTTAGAAAAAGTGTTCCATAATCTATGCCCTCACAATAATCTCAAAGTTTAGGAAGAGTAATGAACACCGCCAATATACTTTTCAGCGTGTTAATAAATAAATTATCGTGGTTGTGTACACGTTCGCGTGACATAATTACGATCCTAAAAACAAAATTGGGGTATGCGTTCGTGCAACTTCGGCCAAACTTTCTTAATAATAATAAAGTGCGATTAATTATAGACACGTACTTGTGACATGATTTTTGATGCGCCAAACGAAATGAGTACACGTACGCGTGACTCATTTTTAAGATAACTCCCTAATTAAGAATAATTAAACAAATAAAGCGGCTAAAAAGTAAAAATGTACATAGGTTTTAAAAATAAATAATTGGATAATTTAATTAAGCCAAGTATGATTAAAGCAACCATGATAAAATCACGGAACCCAGGAATGCCTAACACCTTCTCCCAGGTTAACAGAATTCCTTACCCGAATTTCTGTATTTCGCAGATTGTAAAACAGAGTCAAACTTTCTCGATTCAGGATTTTAAACCGGTGACTTGGGACACCATAATTTATCTCAAGTAGCGACTCTGAATATAATAAATAATCCCGTTTCGATTATTGTCACCTCAATTGGAAAAACTCCCTTATTTCCCTTTCGAGTAAAAAGGAGGTGTGACAGCTTTGGCAATCCTGCTGGGGATAGAACCCAGAATCTCTGGTTTAGGGTTCAAGAATTCGAGCTTGTTAATGTAATTTTCACTTGGCTTTATTTATTGTTGATATTACTGTATTTTGTAGATCTAATGTGCTAATTATCGTTTATTTACCACTTTGATATTATTTGAACTATATTAAAATATCTTCTTACGCCTCCCCCCGAGTCTTCTAAAAATATGGTGCACACGTACGCATGACCCACTTTCTTGTTAGAAGTCATACCAAATAGAACGAGGCTTGGGTCAGCAACAAGGTTGGGCAGACTTTCGTGCTCCCGGTATGTTGCTCTCACCTCGGCTCGAGATGTCCGCTCGGGTAAGCCATGTCTAGAACACAACCCCAGGTTAAACCTAGAATAACATAGCCTCATGCCGGATCCTTAGTAGGAACGTTTGATTGCATCACGTGTATTTGACTTAGGGGACTCAACACAGGGGTTGGTTCCGTCTAAGACAGGTGTACCTAAAAATAAAAGATTATCCTGATGCATCTTATGTGCTGTATATTCCATTCTTCAAGGGTAAAAAGGATCATTTTGGACCAATGATGGTTGAGGGTAAATGAGAAAGAAAAGAGGGCAAAGTGTAAAAATGAAGCAAGTAAGACCCAGTTATATTTTTCTTTCACAATTTTGCTCAAGAAAAAGACATAAAAAAAATGAAAATGAAAAATCGAAAATTTTTTTTCACTTTCCCATCATTTTTCAAAAAAAAAAAAAAGACAAAAATATGTTTTTCCCAAATCAGTTATTTTTTTTAAAAATTCTCGTCGTATCCAATTTTTCTGAACTACGCATACCCGATTCTCGTTTGGTAAAGGATATGTAGGAAGCCCACATAGGTTCTGGTTTTTCTAGTGACTCTTAGGTTCTTGGCTTCACGGGGTCTTAGCCAAATTTTGCATGTCTAGCCACTTCTGGCCACATCGGCCATTCTTGCAAAAATGGGATCATTTGCGCAAAAGTGGTTCAATGATCCATGTCCTAGAATCTTGAGTCCACAACTACGTGTCATATTACTTTAAGGTCCGTCCTTTTTTGAGTTTGTATCTTTAGCACTTCTGGACATATCGATCGTTTTTGCAAAATAGGTCATTTCTGCAAATTAATTTTTGGGTCATGATTGTAGGGAGTTTGAATCCATGAAAACTTTAGTGAGGTATTTCCATATCTTTGAGGTCACCCTTGTTGAGTTTGCACTTCTAGCCACTTTTGGCCGCATAGGCCATTTTGTAAAAAATAGCCCAATCATTTCTTGCATGTGTCCAATAGGAGGTATTGTGGTCTCACATAGTGTCTCAAGTCACTATTCTATTTGGTCTTATTTTTCTCATTTAGGTGTGGATCTATACCAGAGTTTGAGCATGACAGACGCCCAAGGACCCTCTTATTTAGGACCGTTGCATCCAGGAGTTGCTTACGGAGATTTTTATTTTTATTTTTGAGTCTGGTTTTTTTGTTTCCTTTTACTTTATAGTCATGTTCAGTAGTACTGATTCTTTTAGTTGGTGTCAGAGTTTGTCGTAGTTTATCAAAGTCTCTCTTTATTGTATTTCCTGTTTTATATTTGAAAATCGAAAAAAAAAGTTGTAAATGAAAAATCCAAAACTTTTTTTGTTTCTTAGTTTATTTTGTCCATTACTTTTCTAGAACTATGCTTGGTTTGACTCATAAGGGACATGATATGCAGGCAACCAACATAGGGTTTGATTATATCATTTTTTAAAAAAATTAAAAGAAAAAGAAAAAAAGGAAACAAAAAAAAGATAAAATTATGGGATGTGAGAAATGAGAGGAAAGAAAAGAGTGATAACTAAAAATAAAAAAAAGGAAGAAAAATGAGTAAGCCAAGAAGTGCTAGAAAAGAAAAGAAAAGAAAAGAGAAGATTGAAATGAACAAATTGGGATGATACCAAGTGACCATGTGACCCTCGAAGTCATTCTTGAACCATTAATTGTTGTTAGGTGCATTGCACGCATTTAACATCTAACATGATGATTTCATTCTGTTCCTCTTTGTTATCTTTATTATAGCAAAAGGGTGGTTGGTTTGTGGTTCTTAACTGGTAACTCTTCCATACAACACAAGGTCAAAGAGCAAGGTAGCCATGACTAGCAAAGACTTGGACACAAGTGTTATTGATCCGTCTAAGGAGATTATTGAGTTAGAATCTGAGTTGAAAGAATAGGTCTTAAGTTTGAAAGGACAAATGGCCAAAATATGCCAAGCCTGGATTAGTTGACGTCCTCCACCATCGGTTCCCGCGAACTACACTGAAAGCCTCGTCACCATTCTGCCACTGTCACAAATCTGGCTTCCTACTGCTGCTGATATTTCCCCACAACCTTTTCACACTCCACCCGCCAAAATTACCTCATATCCCTCCCTTTTGATCACTCATGTTTTTGTAGCTCCTCCACCAGCTACTTTTCCTCGATCCTCTAGCAAGATTCTGTTCAAAGTCCCCGATGCCCAATATTATGCTCTAGAACCCACTTTCAAGGTCTCACATCCATACCTTCACGCTCCTCATTTTGAGCCTCTCGGTGAAACTGAAAAGCTTGCTAAGACAGTGGAGTAAGATGAGATATCCAGGAAGTTGAAAATCTTAGAGAAATCTTTAAGAAACATGCAAGGGATAGGGAGCCAGATGAGCGTGTCTTACAAAGACTTGTGCTTGTTTCCTGACATCCAACTGCCTACTGGATTTAAGATGCCAAAGTTTGATTTGTATGACGAACATAGAGATCCCATGGCCCATTTGCTAGGCTACTGTAGTAAGATGAGAGGCGCTGGTGGGAAAGACAAATTTGTGATGGTGTATTTCAGTCAGAGTCTGGGTGGGGCAGCTTTGGAGTGGTACACCTGCCAAGATGCTAGCAGGTGGTACACATGGGAAGATATGGCTCAGGCCTTTGCCCGGCATTTTCAATACAATATAGAAATTGTCCCGAATCGCATGTCCCTCACCAAGATGGAAAAGAAGCCTAATGAAAGCTTTAGGGAATACAGGCTCAGATGGAGAGAGCAAGCTGCCCGAGTCAATCCCCCTATGGAAGAGGACGAGATGGTTGAGTACTTTCTTCAAGCTCAAGAGCCAACTTACTTTGTGCATTTGATCTTGGCTGTGGGTAAGCCTTTTAATGATATGGTGAAAATGGGAGAAATGGTAGAAGATGGGCTGAAGTCGAACAAGATCATAAGCTATTCTGCTACACAAGAAATTCAAAACGACACAGGAAGCTTGCTGGGTCGGAAGAAACATGATGATGTTTCCATGGTTGTCTCAGGATCATGACATGGTCCAACGGGTCCGCCTCATCAATATACTCAGCCTCAACCCCAACCCCAACCCCAAACCTATCCGCGAGCTCCACATAATCCACCTTAGTATTATCCTCCGAACAATGTCCAGCCATCTGTCCAACAACTAGGTCACTCCTTATGGCGAGCGCCAACACCGCATAATGCACTTTTGCCTTCACAACATTTTTGAGCATCCAACAACCCTAGAAAACTGGGGCATGGAGAGGAACAAAGGCAAAGAAATAGTTTCACGCCAATCAGAGAATCCCACACAAGCCTATTTGAAAATTTAAAACATTCTGTCCTGATTGAGCCGCTCCTCGGCTATACTCCAGACCCATATGCAAAAGGTTTTGATCCTACTGTACGATGCATATACCACTCTAATGTCCAAGGTCATAGCATTGAAGATTGTCGTGCTTTGAAAAGGGAAATAGAAAGAATGATTCAAGAAGGGATAATTGTGATCCAGGGCAGTGACACCCAGAATATCGCTCAAAATTCTTTACCTGCATATAATGACGCACACTTCGTGAGGATGATGCGTCATGACAGGGAGTATAAGGATCCTCTTGGGAACTTGCTGTATGAAGTTAATGATATTGACATTTGTAATGGTCTTGGTAATATTGATGTGGAACTCAGTGGATAAGATGTCGAGCTTGGTAATCGGAACGATGCTCCTTTCGTGGCTAGCTGGGGAAGAGTCTTGGTGGTTTATTTTGTTGTCATTTCTCTTGTCCGGGTTATTTCAAGGTTGTTATCCGGATATTGTCTTGTGATTCAAACCCTTCTATCCTTTTATTTTGCCAAGTTCGTTTAGTCATAGTAACTCGTTTAGTATTATCTAGGATTGTTCTAGGGTCGTAACCCCAGTTTAGTTTGCTTGTTTTGTGGTTCGAACCCTTTCACCGTATGTTTAATGCAATCTCCTATTTTGTTATTTCTAGTCTGTATTTGTTTAGTTCTTGTTTTCTTTTATAGTTCTTTTCATGTGACTCTAGTGGCATGACATGCATGTGGAATTCTCAGCCTGGTCTTAATAATTAGTCTAATCATGAAACAATGAAACAAGTTTTGAAGCTCACAACGACAGTTGAGGGAAATAAGTAAAGATTTGGATATTTTGTGATCATATAAATCCCGAATTGTGTGAAATTGGGGCAAATGGTTTGGGAAGTCAAGAGGACGACAAGAATTTGTTACAAGAAAGTGCGTCCCAGACAATTTCAAGCAAGCAACTTTGAGTTCAAGTTAATCTCAAGTTACAACATAAAGCCAAGGGAGTTTGCTCGAAATTGACGGAGCACATCTATTTTGAAGAAGAAATCACCTATGAAGAACTCTGTACTTGACAAAGAACTAAAGAAAGGTGGAAGGCATATCTGTGATACCAATGCCGATGCTGCAATAGAAATGCTATGCATGATCTTCATTTTTCATCTTCAAGTTGCATGTGTTATACTTGGTATTCTTAGAGATCAGGAGACCCTCTTTCAGCTACCCAAACACTTTATACCATTCGGTACCCCTTTTGAGCATGTGCTGATTTCTTTAACCTCCCATAATTTGGAATCAAGTTAGAGTCATAGAAAAAACAGAGAGTTCATGTCCCCATAGATTTGTTTTAGAAAGTTCATTCCCAAAAAAAAAAAATCAAAAAGAAAAAAAAATGAAAAGGAAAAAAAAAAGAAAGAAAGAAAAGAAAAAGAGCAACAAAAAAACAAAACAAGAATTAGTGTGAACTACGTTCGACCTGATTCTTTTCATCACAAGATACGTAGGCAGCCTTACGGTTCGGTCGCACCAAATAAAATATTATCCCACGAAGTCAAGAGCGGGACAGTTTTTTTAGAAATTCCATCCAAAAAGAGAGAGAATCGAATTCTCTTGTTTTGGAAATTGGGGCAAAGATTTAGAATGGATTCCAAAAGTTGTGAATAAATTAACACCGTTGTTTTAGTTATTTTGAGCCTTTATGATATCCTTTCTTTCTAACCCTATCCAAAAGCCACATTATAGTCCAAAAAGATCTCCCGGATAATCTCTGAGAGTGCCGAGCTAGACATGCCAAGAGCATATGATGTTTTTACTATAGTCAATGCCTTGTCATCTACAAAATTAGAGGAAATAAAAGAAAAAGAACAAATGAGAGAGTCTTATCGTTGAAAACCTTCACAGGCACCATAAGGCGACGATAAGTTGAGAGAAAGAACAAAATGAGAGAGGCTTGATGGTGAAAATCCCTCGGGCACTACAAGTCGAATAGGACCGTGAATCAGATAGGATAATCAGAGCATTGAAGCCCAGTTTCATGACTCAGAGTTACAACAAGAGTTGAACATTATACTTGCTTGACAGATTAGGCCACTTAATCCAAAGGTGCATGTCATGGTCATTAGAGTTGGTATCCGCATCTGATAAGTTTCTACATTGTAATTTTCTTGTTAGGTATCATCTCTTTTCATTGTCCCTTACTCTGTTCCTTTTGTTTTGTTTACTTCCTCTTCTTGAGTCGGTTTGGTCAGAACAAGTGAGAAATGACTTCAAAATTTGCTACCAGCTTTCCAATTGCACAAAACAGAATCTGGCTAACATATCAAAGTGAAATAAGTCAGGAAAGAGCAGTATACACACTGAATTGATAGCAATCGACGTGCTTTGGCATTTATGTGAAAAGCACAGGTTTGATAAATGTCAATCCATGAGCACAATGCAACAGCTAGAGGGTATTGGGTTTGAACGAATCAGAGATGTTTTGTGATAAGGGTTGACAGAAAGGTGGTTAGCCAATAACAAGTAAGGTCTTGCAAGTTGGAATCAAAGTTATCATGGCAAGTGTAGGAGCGATCTCCCTCAGGATCAAGGACACAAACCAACTACCATACTTTAAACTCATAAGTTTTCTTTGTTTGAAATAGGGACGAAGATTATGTCCAAATCAAAGCTTGGAAGCTTGAAACTTTTGGGTGTCGTGCCCAGATTTTGTCAGCACGAAGGCTATTTGAGAAGGTTTTTACCTCTTAGACATTTCCTTAGTTGAGAAAAACCGTACCTCCTAGGCAGTCTCCCTAGTCATAAGAGTCTTTAGTTTTCTTTAAGTTCAGGATCCCGCCTGGAGAATAGGGTCAGTTTTTTTTATTTTTCTTAAGTTGTTAATCTTTAGTTTTCCTTTAGTTTAGGGGTCCCGTTTGGAGAATAGGGCTAGTTTTACTTTTCTTAAGTTGATAGTCTTTAGTTTCCTTAATTCAGGAGTCCCGCTTGGAGAATAGGGCTAGTTTTTTATTTTTCTTAAGTTGTTAATCTTTAGTTTTCCTTTAGCTCAGGCGTCCTGCCTGGAGAATAGGTCCAGGTTTAATTTTCTTAAGTTGATAGTCTTTAGATTCCTTAATTCCAGGAGTCCCTCCTGGAGAATAGGGTCAGTTTTTAATTTTTAAGTTGTTAATTTTAGCTTTCTTTAAGTTCAGGGGTTCCGTCTGGAGAATAGGGTCAGTCTTCAATTTTGTTAAGTCGGATAATCATTAGTTTTCCTTGAGTTTAGGGGTACCACCTAGAGAATAAGGTCAGTTTTTACCTTAGTCAAGCTTAGTTTATAGTTTTCCTCAAACTCAGTTTTAACCATTAGGAGGTGTACTTCCTAGTAGGGGTCTCTCAGATTATACTTGTTAGGAGACGCACTTCCTAGCTTTGGTCATCTAAATTCATCCCTAGGAGACGTACTTCCTAGCTTGAGTCATTAAAGTTTCGCCCCTAAGAGATGCACTTCCTAGTCTGGGTTTTTCAGGTTATATTTTATTTTAGGAGATGCACTTCCTAAATTGAAGTTTCGCTCCTAGGAGATGCACTTCCTAATTTATGTTTTTTAGGATATACTTTAAGGAGACGCACTTCCTAAATAGAAGTTTCGCCCCTAGGAAATGCACTTCCTAGCCTGGATTCTTCAGGATGTACTTTTAGGAGATGCACTTCCTAAATTGAGATATCAGCCCTAGGAGACACACTTCCTAGTTTGGTTCATTCAAGTTTCACCCTTACGAGACGCAGTTCCTAGTTTGAGTCATTGAAGTTTTACCCCTAGGAGACGCACTTCCTATTCTGGGTCTTTCATGTTATATTTTTGTTTTATGAGACACACTTCCGAAATTGAGATTTCACCCCTAAGAGACACACTTCCTAGTTTTGGGTCATTTAAGTTCATTCCTAGGAGACGCACTTCCTAGATTGAGTCATCGAAGTTTTACCTCTAGGAGACGCACTTCCTAGTCTGGGTTTCAGGATATACTTTTAGGATACGCATTTCCTAAATTGAGATTTAAGCCCTAGGAGATGCACTTCCTAGTTTGGTTCATTCAAGTTTAACCCCTAGGAGACACACTTACTAGTTTTTGTCATTGAAGTTTTACCCCTAGGAGACGCACTTCCTAATCTAGGTCTTTCAAGTTATATTTTTGTTTTAGGAGACGCACTTCCTAAATTGAGATTTCGCCCCTACGAGACGCACTTCCTAGTTTGGTTCATTCAAGTTTAACCCCTAGGAGAGACCACTTACTAGTTTTTGTCATTGAAGTTTTACCCCTAGGAGACGCACTTCCTAATCCGGGTCTTTCAAGTTATATTTTTGTTTTAAGAGACGCACTTCCTAAATTGAGATTTCGCCCCTACGAGACGCACTTCCTAGTTTTGGGTCATTTACGTTCATTCCTAGGAGACGCACTTCCTAGCTTGAGTCATCGGAGTTTCCCCCCTAGGAGACGTACTTCCTAGTTTGGGTCTTTCAGCATATACTTTCAGGAGACACACTTCCTTAATTGAGATTTTACCCCTAGGAAACGCACTTCCTAGTTTGGTTTATTCAAATTTCACCCGTAGGAGACACACTTCCTAATCTGGGTCTTTCAATTTATTCTTTTAGGAGACGCACTTCCTAGTTTAGGTCAGTTGAGTCCATCCCTAGGAGAGACACTTCCTAGTTTGGTTCATTGTACTCATAATGTCAATTCTCTTTTTTCATTGCACGGACTGTGTCCAGATAATTTCTTTGGTTCCACTTGTAGATAAATTCTCGCTCCCACTTTATGCAACTTCATGTTTGATCCTCATAACAGTGAAACATGCACTTCCTAATCAATGTCTTTCAAGTTATTCTTTTAGGAGAAGCACTTCCTAAATTGAGATTTCACCCCTAGGAGACGTACTTCCGAGTTTGGTTCATTCAAGTTTCACTTGTATGAGACGCACTTTCTAATCCGGGTCATTCAGGTTTTATTTTTAGTAGACGCATTTGCTAGTCAAATTTTCTTGGTTTTACTCACAGGAGACGCACATCCTAGTTGAGTCTTTAGTTTACTCTCATCATTGCATCAATAACATAAGTGGTTTACAATTTTGCTAATAACTCACAAGTCTTCCGAGTGCAAACTGGGGTAGAAAATTTTGTTTGTTTTGTTGTTTTGATTATTTTGTTTGCAGGCACCCACCTGGAGAACAAGGGAATTCGTTTCGGAATTATTTCAAGTTTTAAGTCAGTAGCAGGCGCCCACCTGTAGAACGAGGGAAGTCATTTCAGAATTTAATTCAAGTTAGAAGTAGCAAAGGCTCGCGGCAAAAATGCAAGTCGTTAGTCCGAGATGACCAACAGAAGTGGTCTCGATCCAAAATAAAAAGAAAAAAAAGAAAAAAAGAAAAAATGGGAAGTGAATCCAAAATGCAAAAGTATAGAAAGATGTGAACTGCTCAAGACATGGTTGAAGTCACGGGCGCTACATGTCCGGTCTTGATCCGAAAAGCTAAAGAAGAATCAACTAGCACCTGCAACTAGCAAGCGTCAAGGTTCATATATAAAGTCTGCATGAAGAACCATTCAAGACTCAAGATCAAGCTTCAGAAGACGTATAGATAGAAATCTTGTAACTCATAGGTGACATGCTTTGTTCGTCTTTTTCATTTTTTGATTTTGATGTAATAACAGGACTGCAGACCGGAACCTCGACGGAATGGCATCTCAATCGGCTCTCCACCTCGGTATACTCCATCACTATTTCTACTTCTGAACTACACGTGACTTGATTCCTTTATAGCCAAGGATATGTAGTCAGCTCAGATACCAGGGCTCAGTCACATTCTCCTTTCTTTTAGTTTTTGGTTTCTCTAAATAAGGGTCGGGTCAAAAAACCTGCCTCGTCGTTCTTTGTCTGAAAACTCTTCGAGTTTCCTGTCAAAGAGGGGCAGCTGTAGACATGTAATATTTGACCCTCCCCAATATTTTACACATTTTAGCGTAAATATTTAGTTTAGGTTTAGTATCACTATTCTAAATAGTTTTGACTCTTCTACTTTATTTTATCACAAAAATGAAAATTACAAAAATATTTTCTTTTATTTAGATAATTAGTATTATATCTAGTTACTTTTAATTTATCTACTCACATAAAATTCAAAAATACAAAATTAGTTCCACTTTGTTTTCAGGAATATTATTTTAATTTTGCAATGATTTTAATCTAATTCAATTTTTATCCTTTAGTATGATATTTGAAAAAATACCAAAAATAGGTTTGTTTTAATGGTTAGTTTTATTTTAATAATTATTTTACTTAAGTAGGATCAATTAGTAAATGGTATAGTATTTTTAGTCTTGTTCAAGGAGAAAGAGTCAAATTTGGGCTAAAACAACCCATTTAGGCCTATTTTCGGATCCCTTAGCCTATTAACCCCAAGCCTGGCTAATCCTGAACTCCAAGACCCCTTCTTTTTTTTCTTCTTTAAGAGTGAACCCTAGTCAATGGAGAAGCTCCCAGCCGTTTCCCTTCTTCTTTTTTACACCCAAAAACCCAAAAAAAAAAACTCTAAGTCTTCATCTTCTCCAATTAACCTTAAGACCTAAGAACACAACCTAAGACCCCCTGATCTCCATCACCTCCATACACCCAGCGATGACCCACCTTCTGGACTTCTCAAAAATCACCAGAAAATCGACATCACCTGTTAGAAGAGAAAACCAGCAACGCCTCCCCCTCATTCTCGACTCCACTGCCATTTCCTCTTTCTAAAGAGACCGAGGTGCTCTCATACTCTCACTAACAACTAGCCACAAGATCTCATTGTTGTTCAATCTCTTATCTTTTTATTGACAAGAAAACCAACCGGAGTTCAATTTCGTCGTCATGGTTTAGTTCGAGTTTTCTGGAGAGCTTCGAGGTTGTCGGAGATCGTTGTCCAGGGGCTCCATTTCAATCGTACATCGAGGTACTATCTGTTGGTTTTCAGTTCAAGTTTCGTTTGTGTTCTATCGTTTTGAGGTCAATTTCCTCTTTCCTTCTATTGGTTTTTGCTTGATATCATGTTTTTTGTTACTTTATTAGTTTGTTGTTGCCACGTACTAGTTGAATGTTAAAACTTCATTGCTACATTTTGATGATGTCTTACTATCTGCTCGCTCCATTTGTTCTTATTAACTAGTCTAGTCCATGTTCCGATGGATTTGGGTGATGCTATTGGATTCCTTGCTGGTATCTTATGTGAAGTTTTGCCCATATGGGTTGTTCTATTCATTGGTGTTATTCAGAATTTTGTTGGATATGGTCTTGT
This sequence comes from Nicotiana glauca, assembly GCA_026770625.1. Lineage (NCBI taxonomy): Eukaryota > Viridiplantae > Streptophyta > Magnoliopsida > Solanales > Solanaceae > Nicotiana > Nicotiana glauca. The sequence continues at coordinate 66,739 of MU712460.1, forward strand.
TTTGCTTATTGTAGCTCACAAATTGCCTGCTTTGCCTCTCTTGGTGCTTTGCGTTTTGATATTTATGGGTACTAATGGATTTGCTTTAACATTTACAATAGAGTGGTGTGATTAGTTTGTGGAAATAAGATAGAATTGGGATTTGATTGAAAGGGGTTTAAGGTTAATACACATATTTTTAAGTTTTAGTTTGAGCATTGGCTTTTGGGTTAGCTAATGGGTGGTAGCAGCTCTTGTCAGGCATGGATCAATTTTCTGTGGCTTTCTTTCTTTGTAGTCTAATTGATTAGCTCTTTATTTCTTGCTCTTGATTTTTACTGTTTTCTCATTTGATTTTTGTTAAAATTATTCGAATGACTGTTGGGGCCATGGGAGTGGGGGAGAGACCGAAGCCCATTAGCAATTGATTTTTCTAAATGCTTTAGTTATCGGGCTCGGTCTAATAAAAGGAGAAGTTAAAAGGATATGAGCATGAAATCTCTTTTAGCAAATGTGTTCCATAATCTATGGTCCTCACAATAATTTCAAAGTTTAGGAAGAGTAATGAACACCGCTAGTATACTTTTAAGTGTGTTATTAAATAAATTATCTTGGTTGTGTACATATTCGCATGACATAATTACGATCCTAAAAATAAAATCGGGGTATGCGTTCGCGCAACTTCGGTCAAACTATCTTAATAATAATAAATCGTGATAAATTATGTACACATACGCGTGACATGATTTTTGACGCGCCAAACAAAATGTGTACACGTACATGTGACTTGTTTTTTAAGATAACTCCCTAATTAAGAATAATTAGCCAAATAAAAGCCGTTAAAAGGTAAAAATGTAGATAGGTTTAAAAAATAAGTAATTAGAAAATTTAATTAAGCCAAGAATGATTAAAGAGACCGTGCTAAAACAACGGAACCCAGGAATGCCTAACACCTTCTCTCGGGTTATAAAAATTTTGTGCCCAGATTTTTGTGTTTTGCAAACTATAAAATAGAGTCAAACTTCCTCGATTAAGGATTTTAAACCGGTAATTTGGGACACCATAAATTATCCCAAGTGGCAACTCTGAATCTAATAAATAATCCCGTTTCGATTATTCCTCAATTGAAAAATCTCCCTTATATCCCTTTCGGGTAAAAAGAAGATGTGACAGTTTTGGAGTTTGGTTGGTTATATTTCAAGAATATCATTGTTGACATGTTGTAGGGCTTGAATAGAGAAGAAGATTAATTATATTTTGGTGAAGGCGATGTCTGCAATAGAAAGGTAAAGGAGAAATAATGGGGGAATATGAAAAAATATTGGGGGGTGGAAGGTAGGGAAACAATTGTATGGGGAAATAAAAATTTTCTTGTCAAATAATCAAATGAAAAAGAAATAAACAGTAGGCTGAATAGATTTTAGAAGAAATTATAAAAAATGGTAATACATACTCTTATGTGGCATTTTAATTGAGGTGTCAGGTGCAACCGTGGATAACCATTAGGGTTGGGGGGTAAATTTGGACGTGCAATGCACGTGCATAAGAACTAGAGTAGTATTATCTAATTGGTTTACTTGATAACACTAGAAAAGATATTCTATAATATTAATGTTAGAATACTTAATAGGCAAAATGACTTCCAGGCCACCTAAACTTGCACCCGTTTGCCATTCTCATATATAAACTTAGAATTTTCCCATTTTAGCACTCTTATTTGATGAAATAAATATTCTAAACTATTTTGATCGTTGACCATATCTATGTGGAGGAGGTGTAGCTGACATGTCAACAATGGGTGCACATCACTATTATAAGGTGCGTAAATATAATTTTTTTGATCTTTTAGTTGATAAAAGAACAAAAGACAAAAAAAAGGGGGGAGGGGGGAGGGGTCCAAACCCCTCCTTTCTTCCGTCACCCTTCCGTCTTCTCTTTCTTCATTCCTGCTATGCCTTCAATCCCACTAGCTCCATTTTCTCAATCTCTTACTCCGTTGCTCCCTTCTCCTCCTCTCCTCCAAATCCTCTTACCCCACTGATTCACATATTTCCATGAGAAAATGCAAAAACCTAACGATGGAGCAATAATAGCTGAAATAAACCTCAACTACACATCAAATTAAACTCCAAAAATTGTAGCAATAATGGGAGCAACAGGTTTTGAAATTCTTTAATTTATTCCAAAAGGTGTAATTTTTATACTCAAAAGTAGAGTTTAGTAAAAACACATCTTCAACATTCTTACACCCAATGACCCACTAATAAATGTACAAGAAATTCAAGGTTAGAAGCCATTAGAGCCATGGGCAAGAGTTATTCTTCGTTGCTTCTTTTTATTCTTTGCTTATTGGTCTTTTCTTGCTCTATTATAGATAACTGAAGAACATTAGTTCTCACCTGTTATGGAGTTTGGCAAGCTATGGTGAGAATAAAGAGAAAGAAATAAAAAGTAGGACTTAGAAAATCAGAGGGGGCAGGAACCCTTGACGTGTAGCATTTTTAGTGGTCTTTTGCTGATTAAATGCCCACGTCTGCATATTTGTAATACACGCGCTATGGTCGGATGGACGGAAGGGTTTAATATTGTGAAAATGTATGAGTTGAAGTATTTAAATGGAAAAGTTGTAAGTTTATATACTGGTATGACAAACAGGTACAAGTTTAGGCGACTCGGAGGCTGTTTAACCAAAAATTGAGTAATTCGGTCAAAGCTAATTTTAAGAAGTACTCGGGCTACTGATAATCAATAAATTCTATATTTACTTAATGATAAGAAATGATAAAGTATGAAGTAGTGAAAATAGCCAATGGTAGGCAAAAGAAAGTAATTGTATTGCAATAGTAACCAGAACGTGTTAGTACAAATGATATTTCTTTCCCTTTTATAGGAATCTAAAAGTACAATATTTTTTTTCCCTTTTATGACCGAATCATTACGAGCATTAATGGCATTAATGAGATATTATAATTGGTAATCGTAACTGTTTGTGAAGATTCTGTAACATCCGAGCTCATTCATACTCACTATTTGATGATTCATGAATCTTTCCTTTTTAATGTCTTGATTCATTCTGTCGGTACCTCTTCAGGTAATGACTTTGTCTTCTCTTCTCGTGGGTGTTTTGCTCATATCTATTACAATTTGTGCCTCTTTTAACGCATCTTTTTAGCTGTCACTTTCTTACTGATACACGTATCTTGTCATATCAACCATTCACATAAATCTACGTGTAATATTACTTTTACCAATATAGATAGTCCCCCCACTTGTCGAATATTCTGCAATTGAATATTTGGGAAGTGGTATGTATTTATGGCGGGAATTTTTGCCGCCGTTTCCCATTTACCATTACGTCTTCTCCAGAACCAACGCGTCATATTTCACTTCCATTTAATACATATACCACGTTGCCTCTGTTAATTGCATCTGTGTCTTTTTAGTGATTTTTATTGCTTTTTTTGCGGCTGTATCAGTCATGAAGTGACTGTTTAATCATGATGTTTCCATCATGACCCCCTTTACATGACGATTGCTTCTGTATATAAATACCTTCTTTTCCTTTGTTTTTACGACAAACTTTCTACAGTGTTCCATATTCTTTATAGATTTCATTGTTTATCACATTTCTCTTATGCGAAGAGACTATCATTGGAAATTTGGTTTCCCAATTTTTGTCCTAATGCAAATTAGAGGATACCCTCATTCAACGCTGGTTATTCATTTGTGTATACATATCCCTTTACGTTGGGTTTTAGACCACCTGTTGACCTAGTGATCATTGAGTTTTATTGCTTCTTCGACGTTTGTTTAGGACAGATTGGTCCTATTGTATGGAGGGCAGTAGCATGCCTTAGATACTTGTCAAAACTTGGCTGCGTTACCCTTCACCTTTTATCATCCGATTCATCTTTATTCCTCCAAGTTATTTCATTTTGGGGTGTTTACTCTCGTGGCAAGGGGTAAGAGGGTTTTAGTGAGCCCTGAAGACAACAAGGATCGCGCTTAAGTTGCTAAATTCATCGCTGCTCCCACAAGAGGGTTAGTGGGAGAAGAGAACATGCCATTCCCAGAAAAATGGAACTTCACACGTAAGTTTCTTTTCATATTTTCTATTCTTCATCTTTTTGTGAAGAACCTTCAATCTGATAGCTGTTTTATTTTTCTATTTCAGCAAAAATGGAAGCTGTTGAAGAAGTCTCAGATTTCTGTGGTTGGGTAGAAAAATTGTTAATCATTGATCCTATGGAAGTAAGGTCCTGGAAATATCTTTCTAACAGATTTGGATGAAAAGTGAAGACTCATGGTATCTTTCTCTTATACTTTCTACCTTGATTTTGTACTTACTTGGTCACTTATTAACCCTTTTCTTTACTAGGTTTTCCTATTCAAGGTGTGAGTGCTACATCGATTTCTGCTTTGAGACTTTCTATATCAATGGCTCAAGAGATAATCTTGAGTTCTTCATCAAAACAAAAAGCTGAAAGAGCATATAGTTCTAAGAGTGAAGAGGAATGAGATGAAGGCTCATTGGTTCGTAAGCCTCGAGGTAGGAGACGTGTCAATTTAGATGACGAAACTCCTCCTCCTCCCAGTTCTATTCCCATGCACCAGCCTGAAAGTGCTACCTTAGTGAGTTTTGATGATGAGATGCCTGCTGCTTCCCGTGGCTCTACTAACAACTCTTTTCTTATGTGTTTGATGAAGATTTCGGCTTCGTTTCTAAAGAAACACCTCTTGCTTATTTTCCCGTGTCTGTTCCAATCGATCCTCAGTTCCCTGCGCCTGTTGCTACTGCTTCGCCTGTAGCTATTTTGACTCCCTCAACTATTCCTACTGTTACAATTTGTCATACTGAAGTTGGTTCCTCTAGTAGGGCATAAAAGAAGTTGGCATCGTAGTTCCTGAGGATGGTAATCTTTTGAAGAAATCTGGCCAAGCTGATGTATGGATGAAACCATTGATTGGCCCAGTTGAGAAGTCCAAATTGGAGAGCCATAGTTCTTTAACGTGGATGAATGATATAGTACATTCATCTTTAAAGGTATAAGCCTTAGCCTTTTATTTTGCACGTGATTTCCCTTTCATTGGTACCACATTTTACTTTTCTTTATGTAGATCAACGTCATTGGCACGGAGATGATGAAGAGGATAGTCCACATAGAGCAGTTAATGATTGATTATCACATCGAGGCAGACAATTGGAAAGAACATTTTGATTGCCTTCAACTTGAAAAAGAAATCTTAGAGGAAGAAAAGTGTACCTTATAGCAACAAGTGAAAGTAATGGCAGCAGAGTTGGCAGTTGAGAAAGCCTCACCTAATCAGGCGGGCAAAGACAAAAACCTTCTCGAGTCTTCATTTGCCGAGCAACTTTCTAAGGCCACTAAAGAAACTAGGGGTTTGAAGGAACTATTGATCCAGAAAGAAGTTTACGTCGGGGAGCGTGTTCAAATGCTCACCCAAGCTCAAGAAGATCTCCAAGTGTCTTCCAAGAGAATTCAGTTTTTAGAGAGTTCACTTGCCCCCTTACAGGCTTCTTATGATGCTGCATTGAATGAGAAGGAAGAGATAAGTAGTTAGATTGAGCAATGGGAAATAGATTATGGAGCCCTCGAAGATAAGGCTGCTGTTGAAGTTAGTTGGGATTTCTTGAACACACGCCTTGATACTTTAATGGAGGAAAGCTAGGAAGACTTTGAATTAGTTGCTGAGATTGCAAAGATAAAAGAAACTATTGAGAAACCCAATAGAGTTAGAGTTTTTCTTCATCTACGATTGATATTCCCGAGGGTGATGAAGTTACTCCTGGTGAAACTGCTATTCAGTCTCCTTCCGCTCAAGTTGATCCTCCTGCTATTGATGATGCCATTCCTCACCCTACTGGTTTAGATTCTGCCCTACAGTGAAAGTTCGAAAAGTTTGAAGTGTTGTTTCTTCTTTTTCTTTTATTGGTAGAGTGTTTGGAAGTTTACCCCTGGTCCTGTTTGGGGTTTTAATATCAAGTAGTTAGGTTGGAACCAAGTTCTGTGCTTAGTTTTAACAAATTTTATAATATTATTGAGTTTTTTGACGATAAATGTTTGCCTTACATAAGTTTTTGGCTTTTTTTTTTTGCCTATTTTAATGTTTGGGTTTTTGTTTTTACCCTTTGTTATTTATCTTTGCATTAGAAAATGCTTCGATGCGTTGTGACTGTTTTGGATAAGCACGAATTATAAAAGAAGGCCCTTTTATATACAACACTTAATGAAGAAGACGTCTCAACTTCATATTGGTGTAAACATACGAAAGAAGAAGTAGGAACATACATATTTCTTAGAATAACTTGAAAACGTTTTGTATTCTTGATCTTTCAAACTGTATACTTTACATGTATTCAAATAACATCTACAACTCTTTCATAACTATTTTTTTGTAACAGATATTTACAAAACTCAAGGCTATATATTGCAACCCTCAACTAAATATTGCCTTTAACCTAGATACTCATAAGATTTTGTAATTTACATCTTCGAGTGTATACTTCATCATAGGTTTTTGAATCAGGCTTGAATTTTTGGCTCTTGATTTGCTCGCTCTTAACTTTTAATTTTTTGGGTAGATTGCTTCAGGCTTGACTTGAATTCTGACTTTTTTTCGTCTTCTTCACCTTCCATATATATATATATATATATATATTTAGTCCCCAAGTGTTATAGCTTTGAAGTATAAAATCTTGAGCACTTGACTATTCCAACCATGTGGTCCATTTCCTGAAAAGGAAAAACATACGGGACTCGGAGGCATGATTTTTAGATGATGACTGCTTAACCCTTTTTATTTCCATCATTTTAGGTTGTAACCCAGATCGAGGATGATTTTTCATCCCACATCTCTTTTAGGTCTAAGATCACCATTTGTTGTGGGCTAGCTTTGTACGCATCTAAAATAGTTAGTACAATTAAATAGGAATAAATTTAAACCTTGGATAAACGATACCTGAGCGAGGGTTTTCCCTTTTAGAAGTAATACTTCATCAAATGAACAACATTCCAATTTGATGGGAGTACTTTTCTGTCCATTGTTTATAACTCATATTTTGATGGGAGTACTTTTCTGTCCATTGTTTATAACTCATATGCATTGTTTATAACTCATATGCACCCTTTCCTGCAATTCCTCGAATCTTGTAAGGTCCTTCCCAATTTGGGCTCAACTTTCCTGCATTGGCTGCTCTCGTTGATTGAAAAACTTTCTTGAGTACGAAGTCCCCAATCTTGAAGTACTTAAGATGAGCTTTCCAATTGTAATATCACTCAATAATTTGCTTCTGCGCTGCCATCCTTATCAAGGTTGTTTCTCTCCTTTCTTTAAGCAAATCGAGATTTATTCGTATCTTTTCCTCATTTGACTCTTTGCTTGCTTGAGTGTATCTCGTACTTGGTTCACCTATTTCAACTAGAATCAAGGCTTCATCAACATACACAAGTGAAGTTGAGTCTCTCCCGTGCTTGTTTTCGCTGTCGTGCGGTAAGCCCATAAGACTCTTGGTAACACGTCTGGCCATCTTCCTTTTTGACTCCTCTAATCTTTTCTTTAAGTTATTAATAATAACCTTGTTTGTTGATTTAGCTTGCCCATTGTCCACATGATGATAAGGTGTTGAAATTATCATTTTAATTTCCCAACTTTGAAAGAATTATGTGATTTTCGCACCTATGAACTACGGGCCGTTATCATACACGATTTCTTTTGGAACCTCAAACCGACATATGATGTTTCGCCAAATGAAGTCCCTAACTTCTTTTTCTCGTACCTGTTTGAAGGCACCTGCTTCTACTCACTTGGTAAAATAATCAGTTAGTACTAGTGAAAATCATACCTTTCCTTTGGCTTGTGGTAATGGACCCACGATATCCATCCCCAATTTCGTAAAAGGCCATGGTGCAATAACTCTGCTGGTCGATGAATATGGTTACCATAACTTTGGCATTTGTCACATTTGGCTACAAATCTTTCTGCCTCTTCTTCCATTTTAGGCCAATAATACCCTGCTCTATTTAGGGTTTTTACCAAGGATCTTCCTCCTGTGTGATTTCCATAATGTCCTTCATGTACTTCTCTCATCACATACTCTGTTTGAGAAGGTCCAAGATACCTTGATAAAGGACCACTGAACATCTTTCGATATAAGTGCCCCGATCCAAACAATAACGGACAGCTTTTCGTCGAAGTGCCTGAGCCTTTTCCTTATATTCAGGTAGAATTCCGTACTACAAAAAATTAACGATCTCGTTTCTTTAATCCCAGGTTAAATTATTTAAATTTAACTCATTTTTATCTTGACCGAGTGCCGAAAGAAACAAATATATTACCGAATCATTTTCTTCATTTGTTACTTCTGTAGTGGATGCAAGATTAGCCAACGCGTCTACTTTGACATTTTTTTACCTGGGTATTTGCACGATCTTCCAAGACTGGAATTTCCTGATCAAATCTCGTGCCTTTTCCAAATATTGTTGCATCCTTGCCTCTCTAGATATATAAGTCCCTTGCATTTGATTGACTACAAGTTGCGAGTCGCTTTTGATTATAACCTGCTCTATTCCGAGCTCCCATGCCAATTCTAAACCTGCAATCATAGCTTCATATTCTGATTCACTGTTAGTAATAGGATAAAACTTTATGGCTTGCGTTATAGTTTCTTCCGAAGGTGGTATTAGAACAATGCCTAAACCCGCTCCTTTAACATTCGAGGAGCCATCAGTAAACAGGGTCCAAGTACTTGGATTAGACCCGTTAAATACCTACAGTTCCTTTTCCGCTTCTGTTACCATCCCTGGGCTGAAGTCTGCCACAAAATCCGCTAAAACATATGATTTTATCGTAGTTCTAGGATGATATGTAATGTCATATTCACTTAGTTCTATGGACCACTTGTCTAATCTACTCGATAACTCTTTCTTGTGCAATATATTTTGTAATGGGTAGGCGGTCACTACAGAGATAGGGTAAAATTGAAAATAAGGCCTTAATTTTCTAGATGCCATTATTAGTGCTAAAGCAAGTTTTTCTAAATGAGGATATCGAGTTTCAACATACAATAAGGACTTGCTAACATAATAAATTGGAGATTGTTTACCTTTAACTTCTCAAAATAACACGGCACTTACTGCCATCTCTGACACAACGAGGTAAATGAGTAACCTTTCTCCATCCTTCGGTGTAGCCAGCAATGGTGGTTTTGACAAGTATGCTTTGAGATTTTTGAGGTCTTGTTGGCATTCTTCAGTCCACTCAAATTGGCTTTACTTTTTCAATATTGAAAAGAACTTAATGCTTTTCTCATAAGATTTAGAAATAAATCTTCCCAATGCTGCTATCCTACTTGTCAAACTTTGCACTTCTTTTTTGCTTGTGAGTATATCTGGTATTTCTTCAATAGCTTTGATCTACACTGGATTTACTTCAATTCCTCAGTCAGAAACAAGGAAACCCTAAAACTTACCTGAACACACGCCAAATGCACACTTTTCAGGATTTAACTTCATATTGAATTTGCGGAGAATCTAAAATCTATTTGACGAATGCTGGATGTGATCCTCCGCCTGAGTTGATTTGACTAACATATCATCAATGTAGACTTCCATGGTTTTTCCCATATGTTCCTGAAACATCTTCTTTACTAACCTCTGGTATGTGGCTCCAACATTCTTTAGACCAAAAGTCATGACTTTATAACTGTAAGTCACTCTTTCTGTAATAAAGGAAGTTTTTTGCTCATCTAAAGGATCCATTTTTATCTGATTATATCCTGAGTGGGCATCTAAAAAACTTAATAATTCATGTCCTGCAGTAGCATCAATTAGTTGATCTATGTGCGGTAAAGGAAAAGAATCTTTAAAGCAAGCTTTATTCAAGTCAGTATAGTCTACACAAACTCGTCACTTACCATTATTTTTGGGTACCACTAAAGTATTAGCTAGCCAATTAGGATATTTTACCTCTCGGATAGATTCGATTTTCAAAAGCTTTTGTACCATATCTTGATCACCTGACTTTTGAAGGATCCTTGCTTTCTTTTCTTTTGTTTGACAGGTGGGTATGTTGGATCTTCATTCAGCTTATAGGTCATCACCTCCGTGGGTATACCTGTCATATCTGAATGTGACCAAGAAAAGAAATTTGTGTTAGCTTTTAAGAATTCAATTAACTTACCTTTCATCTCTGGGCTCAGGTTGGTTTCGATGTAAACTTTTCTGTCAGCCAATGTATAAACAATACCATAGCTTTGAGTTCCTCAATTGTTGTTTTGATGTTTTCGTTCTCTTTTGGCTTTTGAATAGTGTTAGGCCTTGAGTCTACATATGTTTGTCCATCTCCAGTTGTGGTTTGAGTTGTTAAACCCTCAACTAAATCTTGTAATTGCTATTTTTCATTTGTAATGTCATTTTGTACGCCTGAATCCGCCACTGAATTGATACTTCTAAAATCCTGTTGATCACCACTAATCTGTCTAATTCCCCAATGCGAAGGGAACTTAATAACCTGATGCAAAGTAGACAGTATGATATCCATCTCATAAATCCAAGGTCTGTCGAGAATCATATTGTATGCCATCTATCACTTGAAATTTTGTATCCTTTGACTACTTCTTCTGTGAATGTGGTGAGTATTATCTCCCCTTTTGTAACAACGATGGAATTTTCAAATCAGATAAAGTGCGTGCTTTGGTACCAATTTGTCATCAGCTTGCATTTCGTTTACCACTCTTAAAAGAATGATATTTATAAAGCTACATGGGTCAATCAAAACTTGTTTCACATTAGTATCATGTACAAGTAAAGATATTACCAGTGCATCATTGTGTGGGATCAACACACAATCAACATCTGCATCGTCAAATGTTATACTGTCTTTTTCCAAAATTTGGTGAACTTGCTTTTCGTGGGTGACTGTGATTTTTGACACCTTTTTTGCTACTGTATATGTCACACCATGAACCTCTTCCCCTTCGCTTATGACATTAACCATTCTTTTTGGTGACAGAGGTTTTGGTGGTTCATGTCTATTCTTCATATATGCTTGCTTACCCTTCTCAATAAAACAATCGATTAAGTAGCCTTGTTTTAATAAGTGCTCTACTTCACCTTGTAGCAATCTGCAATCTCCTTTTTTGTGACAGTGATCATTATGAAACTCGAACCAGAAATTTGGGTTTCTTCTATTTGGGCTCGATCTCATTTCCTTTTTCCACCACACCTTATCTCCCATACTTCTTAAAATAGCTACCAACTCAGATATACTGACATTGAAACTGTAAGAACCAATCTTCGCTTTTGTATTTCTGTTGCTACCTTGTGTGTCTCGCTCCTTTTCAAATTTGGATGATGATCCCACGTCTCTGTCTCTTGATTTGGAACCGTACCCTGGGTTTTCCTATTTAGAACGTGAGTCCCTTCCTGCTGGTCCCATGTAAGGTTCGTACATGTTCTTACTGGTCCTTTTTCAGTTTTTGGTTGCCTCAAACTTACTCTTTCATCTCCCCGTGAGTGAGTGATAGTATCATCTTCTATTAGCAACTTTGTGCTATACTTGTTGTAAACATCATTTCAAGTTCTTGCAGTCTCCTCGTGGCTTCTGAGCTTTTTTCATTTAGACTACTTGCACATGCCATAGCCGCCCAATTGTTAGGTACACATGGTAACATCATTCTTTCACGCTGGAATCTATCCACGAATTCCCTAAGTAGCTCCGTATCCACTTGTTTTATTTTGAAGATGTCTTCCATCCTCTTTTCAACTTTTTGAGCTCCCGAGTGTGCTTTTATAAATGAATCTGCAAGCTCAATAAAATAATCAATAAAATTTTCAAGTAAAAGAGAATACCATGTCGGTGCTCCCTTTATGAGTGTTTCACCAAATTTTTTGACTAGAACTGACTCAATCTCTTGCTTGGTCAAGTTGTTCCCTTTCACGCTAGTTGTAAATGCAATTGCATGATCTCGTGGATCGATTGTCCCATCATACTTTGAGATATCATGCATCTTAAACTTTTTTGGAATTGGCAAAGGAGCGGCACTTGGCTTCCAGGGTTGTTGAGAATATTTATCAATATCTACCCCTTTGATTACATATGGAACACTAGGTATTTTCTCTATGCGATTGTTCTGCTCCTTGAGCTGTTTCTGCAAAGTTAGTACTAAACTTTGTAAATCAGAATTAACTAAAGTACCTGACCTTCTATTGCGAGATTCTGGGAGTTCCTCCACTGCTCGAATTGGCGAGTCCTGAGCGTGGATTTTCTATGGTTGCGGTGTTATTCAGAGGTGGAGTTAATGGTATAGTCGAAAAGCCACTAACAAAAGCTTGAAGAGCATTGTTGACCTATTCTGCAATTAGTTGCTTCAATGCTTTCATCAATAGCTTGATCATCCCCTTGTTGGTCATTCGCATGTGATGTTGATCTGTCAGGTGACCCTTCTTGGGACTGTTGAGGAGATTTTCGGAGTGAAGGGTCTGGAGTTCCATCCCTTTGTTGATTCTACTGGTTCAATGGATTTTGCCAATTTTATTGGTTGTTGTCGTTAGCAGTCGACATAATTTTTTTGATAGAAAAAAGAATATGGAAAGTGAAAAGATTATCAAATTTCTGGTAACGGAACCAATTTGTTTAACCAAAAATTGATTAATTCGGTCAAAGCTAATTTTAAGAAGTACTCGAGCTATGGATAATAAAAAATTCTATATTTACTTAATGACAAGAAAGGAAGTTTAAAGTATGAAGTAGCGAAAATAGCCAATAATAAGCAAAAGAAAATAATTGTATTGCAATAGTAATCAGAACGTGTCTGTACAAATGATATTTCTTTCCCTTTTATAGGAATCTAAAAGTACAATATTTTTCCCCTTTTATGACTAAATCATTACGAGTATTAATAAAATTAATAAGATGTTATAATTGGTAATCGTAACGATTTGTGAAGATTCTGTAACATTCGGGCTCATTCATACTCACTAATTGATGATTCATGAATCTTTCCTTTTTAATGTCTTGATTCATTCGTCGGTACCTCTTCTGTTAATGACTTTGTCTTCTCTTCTCGTGGGTGTTTTGCCCGTATCTATTGCCATTCGTGTCTCTTTTATGCATCTTTCAAATTGTCACTTTCTTACTGATACACGTGTGTGAGCATGTGATTTTTGCCATATATATGAGTTATTCCCATAAAATTCAAACAAAAGATTTTTTCTTATTTTTACAATTTTTTGTGAATTTTGTGCATGATAAGTCATATAAAAATACAAAAATATGAATTTACATTTATGATTTTAATTTCATTTTAGCATTAAGTAGGTATTAATTCATTTTTTTAGAACAATTTAAAGCAAAATCACAAAAAATAGTCTTAGGCCATTTTAATTGATAATTGTTGCAAATTTAATTGAAAATTGATTTTGAATAATTTTAGAAGTAATAGTTTAATTAGGTTTTGTTTTAATTAGAAAAAAATACAAAGTAAAAGAAATACAAAATATAAGAAAAAATGATGATGAAAATTGATACAAAAAATAATAATGGAAACAAGAAAAATATAAAAAAAGACTCTTTAATTAAGAGTTTGGTCTTGCAAAAGACCCATGTTGGGCTAATTGTGAAATCAAATCGCCCCATCCCAAAACAATAAATCGCCCAGGCCTGATCACCCCAATACCCGGTCCAGCTTTGGCCACGCCGAAAACGACGTCGTCTTAGGGATTAAAAGCCAATTAAATCTGAGCCATTCTTTCCTTTGATCCAACGGCCCATAATTTTTAAGGATTAATCATAAAAATATTTGATATTCATTTAACTCTACAAAAATAATTCCGTCAGCTTCTCTGTATACGCCCATAACCCTCACATTAATCTTCGCCGCCCTCCATCGCGAGCTGCCGCCCGAAAATCGCCTACGGCAGCGGCCGGCGTCCAAATCATTTGAAAATTATACCATAAAATCGCCTTGGTTTCCTCTATTTAACCCCACAAACCCCATTCTTTAAAAGTGACTGGAACTCCTCGAATATTAAGTTGAAAGTTTCGGTCAAAATCTCACTTCTCCCAAATCCGGTTAAAATCATACCTTGGGGTTTCCTTAACCCCCTGTCCCTAAATCCAAAGCCAAAAGCCTTCAATCCGTTTCAAGCCAGGCGAATTTTATATCTAGGGTTGCCGCCGGAGTTTGAGTTTGCAGAAACGAGTTTCTAAATAATAGTATGTGCCCGTTTTGTTAAAATAGGCATATAAGAGAAGTCAACTGAGTGAAGATCATTCCCTAGTTTGGAGGTCCAGATTCGGGAAAATTGGTGAGTTTTCTATTTCATTCTTCATATCTCTTTTGTTTTGTGTCTCGAAACTCTCATTCTCTTCTTTTCTGAACAAAATAGCCGAGGTTCTTCTTTCAATTATACCTAGGGTTGTTCAAAATTAGTAGTTGTAGTTCAATCAAAATAAGTTCAAAGCCTGAAAAACTGTTCTGTTTCTTTGGTTTATTGACCTGTTAAGTGGTTAAAAGGGGAAAAAAACACACAACAAAGCAATAATGGTCTTCTATTTTGTGCAATTTGATTCTGTGATAAATAGTTTAGCCTTTGTTTGAATACGATTTTTATTCAGTAGCATAAATTTTAATCTCTTTTAATTTTGTTTAGTTTGTATTCGATCTGTTATTATGGGGTTATGTTTATACACATTTGTTTAGTTATTAGGGATGGTTATAGCTGATAATGGTTTGGGTAAAGTGGAACCAAAATCACAGGGGTCAAGGTTGGGATTTGGTTGGTAATTCTAAGTGTAAAGTGGGGGTACTTTTGGGAATATCATAAGTTCGGTAGTAATATTAGGGAACCTCAGGGGTAGTATGGGCATAGGAAAAAGGGTAGTTTAATCAAAATTGGTGATTTTAGAATGCAAGTGAGGGTAAAATAGGGATTGTAAAGGGATAGAACCTTCTAGAGTGGGCTGTAGTGTATGTTTTAAGTAAATAATTGCACTTACTTGTGCAACAAGTCAGAAAATAAGGGGGCAAAAGAGAAAAAGGGGAACTAATATGTAAATACTAAAATTTGAATTTTTTACCAGATTTACATCTATAAATAGGCATTGAAATGCCTTGTAAAAAAAAAGAGGAAAAAGCTTGGAAAAACCCCAAAAATTCCCCCCAAAATATTTGTTCAGCTCCAGATCTGAAATTAAAAATTTCAGATCACAATTCTTAAGATCTAAACTTCTTTTCAAAAAATCCAAAAAAAAAACAACAAAATCAGTAAAAAAAAAAAAAAAACCAAAATCACTGTTTTCATTAAGTTTTGAAGTTTATTTCAGTTTCTGAATATTAGTTTACTGTTCAGAGTCTCATTGTTAGTCATTCTAATTGATTCCACATAATTATTGATTCAAACTTAGTTTGGAAAGGTTGCTGGTTTTAGGCACAATAGTGCTCATTTCGGATTTCAATTGGGTAGGATTGATACTGTGTTGAAGTGTATTTGTATCTTCCTAGTTGACTTAACATCCCTGGGCTGTTGAGCTAATCATTGAGATTGTTTGCTGCTACTACTGATTCCTGTGTTGATGACTGATTTTCTCTCATTTCAATTCAAAACCAGGTACATTTCTGGCCTTGTAGAATATTCCAAGGATTTGTGTAGAGTTGATTTGAGAGTTCGAAGCAATAAATGGCTATTTGATTCGTTCTGGAGCTGTTTCTGTTTCTTTCTTTGTTTTGATTTAGATCAAATGCATAAGATAATTGTGTAATTCGAATCCTGTGTTGTTGAGTATCAATTAGGATCATTTGAAACTGCTTTGTAATTAAATTAGAATGACTGTGAACTGCTGAAATTGTGAGTGATAATATTGAAACTGTGAGAAAATATTTAGTATTAGTTTTGATTGGACCATCAGTAGTATATAATTCAGGCGTCATAATGAGCAATCATTAAATAAGCGATCAATGTTATTCTAAAATTTAACAAGAGCATCACTGGTAGTATATAATTCTAGGAGTCATAATCAAGTTAATTAGTAGGTTTTGTTGTTGTGATAGGTAATTAGCATATATGTTAATCGTACAGGTTTGTTGGTTAATTTGATAGCTTGTGGCATAAATTGAAGTACTGCAGCCCAATAGTTTAGTAATATCGTATGAACTGCAAATTTTTAATATGTTTACAAACTCTATTGGGCTAACCTCGAGGGCCATTGAATAGCTATCCTTCTTGGCAAGCTTAGGGTGAGCAAATTCATCATTGGGCCGGCAATAAAGCCCAACGGAAAGACAACAGCACTTATGGATTTGGACCAATGGTTCAAAGCCCAGAAATGTTATTGAAATTTAAGTGAAAAATCAGAAGTCCTAAATATAATAATATTAAAAAAATAAATAATTAGGAATATGAAAATTAATCCATAATTATGAAATTGGGTCTTGAATTAGGTAGCGGGTTCTGCTTTCAATTATACCTAGGTTTTACCCTTTTGTTTAAATTCGGACTTGAATCCGAGATTTAAATTTATGATTGTGGATTAATTGATCCTTTAGAGACAAAACAAAAAAAAAATTAGAAAACTTAGCTACTTTAGTCTGGCCTCTAATAATAAAAATGAGACGAGCCTCGCCAAATAAAAATACACAATTGCGGGGCCCTCATTGATTACTTAATAAAAATACTTAAAAATTCGGGATGGGCCGTTTAGCAAATTTCACGGCCTTCCCAAAAGATAACAACACGTTAGTCGCTTTAGGCGCACTTTAAATAAAATTGCCTTCCTAAATACGGGTGTGCATTTCATGCGACCCAAATCCAAATCCGAAAATATTGAATAAGATTGTGTCGGGGATCCGGGTGCATTTCATGTGACGTGATCCGAAAATATGTTCTTAAACGACGTTCACTTTCTTAAATAAAAAATAATAATTGACAAAAGCGGTAATTAATTCTAAAATTGCACAAGTAGGGTAACATGTATAAAGATCAAATTTTAGCCAAATATAACAGTTGAGAGACCGTGCTAGAACCACGGAACTCGGGAATGCCTAACACCTTCTCCCGGGTTAACAAAATTCCTTACCCGGATTTCTGGTTCGCGACTGTTAAACAGAGTCAAACCTTTCCTCGANTCTTAAATTGGAAAAATTCCTTTCTTACTATATCCCTTCCCGGGGTGTAGTAAAAGCCGATAAAGCTATCTTCGGAAAAAGGAGGTGTGACAACGTGTCTTCTCATATCAACCATTCACATAAATCCACGTGTAATATTACTTTTACCAATATAGATTGTCCCCCCACTTGTCGAATATTCTGCAATTGAATATTTGAGAAGTGATATGTATTTATGGCGGAAAGTTTTGCCGCATTTTCCCATTTACCATTACGTCTTGTCCAGAACCAAAGCGTCATATGTCGCTTCCATTTAATGCAAAAAAGAGTTTATATATGTTTATTTAAATAACAAAAAAGAGTTTACAAAACCAAATAAAAGTTTACTTATATATATAATAAAGTAAACATACATGCTGGAGAAAGACACATCACAAAATCAGTCAAATGATAAACAATTAATACAAAATACTTCATTACCGTCCCAGAACCCGGTGTCACAAGTGCACGAGAAATTTCTAAGAAAAATCGAATAAAGTAAAACAACTGTCTGGAATACAATTGGACAGAAAATAAATAGAATCCTGAGAGAGACTATACTAGATGCGGGTTGCCTCGAGGAAATACAACTCACCTAGTCTCCATATCAACCTTGCTGCTATGCCCAGTAGGCCACTAGAGGTACATATGCCTGTGGCAAAAAAATGCACAGAAGTGTAGTATGAGTACAAAAATAACGTGTAGTCAATGAGTATCCCATCTAATCTCGAAGAAGTAGAGATGAGATGGTCGACTTGGAAACTCAATTGAGGTCCAATAATAATGTATTATTAATGCGAATAATCAGGGATTTATTAAGAGTGACAGAATTTCAAGTAAATCACGAACAAGTGAAAATTCCTTTTTAGATTAAAATCTCCGGATTCATAATCCATTAGTTTTCAATTATTTCAAGTCGGGGAAAGTAAATATCAATGTCAATAAATCTTAAGGCAAGAAATACAAGCATGCCCAAATCATGCCGAGGCGTACGGCCCGATCCAACAGAAAATAAACTGTGAACTGCCGAGGATTGAATGACGCGAACCATAGATGCATCTATTACCCCGCTCGCGAACTATCCATTCGACGCGATTAACCTAAAATAAACAAATATCCTGCTCACGAATCATACATGCGACACGGGCACATATATATACACAGAGTCAAACAACCAATAAAGAGTTTACCGGGAAATGTATAAAAGTCAATTTTCTTTTAATGATTTAAGAAAAGTGAATTTCAATCCTTTTTTAAATTCATTTACTAATTCGATGTGATTTAAGCAATTCAAGTTGTCAATAAGTTTAGAAATAATCCAAGTACAACATGCTTTTTGGTCCTAGACTACTCGGACAATAGCATAATAGTAGCTACACATGGACTCTCGTCACCTCATGCGTACGTAGCCCAAACAAATAGGAGCACATAACCAATTAACTCACCTATGGGGACAATTCCCTCTTACAAGGTTAGAAAGGAGACTCACCTCGCTCCAAAGATCCATAGCCGGCATTCCATGCACTTCCGAATACTTGAATCGATGCTAAATACTCCCAAAACTAGCTAATGATTATGCAAATTCATTAATATTGTAAGGCCCCGTGAAATTTTTTTTTGCTCAAAGCTTAGTATTTCGTGGTGTCGAGTTCCGGATATGTGTTAGGAATGTTTGGACCCTTGGTATTGATCTAAGCTCTTGAAAAATCAAGAATCAAAATATTTCTAGAAAATTGCCATTTTGCGGTCGCAGATCAGGTATGCGGACCACATTTCTGCCGCAGAGTTAGTCAGGGAGTTGGTCGAAATTGATGTTGAAAATGCGGTCTATTATGCGATTTCATAATCAATATGCGGACCGCATAATCGTTGCATAAATTCCTCAAGGATTTGTCAAGATCAATTCTACGGTGCATTATGCGAACGCAGAATAGGAATGCGGACCGCATTCCCATTTCATTCCCAAGCAGAAACGCTCAGAGTTTTGGGACACTTCTGCGGTCCGATCTGCGGATCGCATTTCGATTCTGCGATCGTAAAGTGCGACCGTAGATCCTACTCGGGCTTCTAATTTTCTAAATTTTAAACTCGACCCCCTTCTTAATAAAACACCCCAACCCCTCATTTTAATCCCGTTATTGGGAAAAATAAGAGAGAGGGAAGAGAGGGTTCTTGAGAGAGAAAGCAATCTTCATCAATTTGATTTTCCAAAGTCACCCAGGCCCGAAAATTCTCGAGTTTTATCTTCATCTCCATTCTTGTAGGTAAGGTCCCCAACTCTTTTTCATTGATTTTCAGATTTTAATAAAAAGGGAGATTCTTATGCATTGATTCTTGGTAATTGGGGTCGAAACACTCATGCATGTCTATTAAAACCTAAAATCTAGTAAGAGTAATTAGGTGGGAGTAAAGAATTATGTAAAGGAGGGTTGATAACCTAAATATGTTCGGGTAGTGATTGTGAACTTTGATTCTAAGAAATATGTATTAATTTGTGCACTAGATTGACGTTTCCAGGCTTTTGGTAAAGTTGGAAGTAGATATTAAAAGAGAATTCGGCTCCAGGTATGTATGGCTAACCTTGATCTTTGTAGAATCACCTTGTTTGGTGTACGAATGTTTGGTATGTGATGTCTGCGTGGCTTGTTCATGAAATTATTGTGATTGTGCTTGTGGTAAGAATTGAGGAACAAATGATGAAAGAAAATCATAAATGACGCAACTGGAATAACTTTGATAACCACATCTATGGCTTATTGTGGGCAATTGTCGTTGTGATGTAAAACACATGTGAGTTGTTGGATATGATGGAAAATAGTATTGGTGGCTATGGAAATACTTGTAAATTGTTGATGTTATTTCTTAAGATGTGTTGTTGTTGATCTTTGTGAATTATTGATTGTTGTTGTGTTGGTTGGTGAATTGTGACTGTACGGTGGGATCGGGTTGCACGCCGCAACACGAAGTTATAAGGTGCGGGTTGTGGTGATAAGGGTGGCCGAGGTAATAAGGGTGGACGAGGTAATAAGGGTGGAAAGTGATTGAAATCATTATTGAAATAAACATTTGAGCAAATTGTGAAATCATTGACGTGGAATTGTGGAAGGGGGAAACAGGAGAGATTGAAAACTTGTTTAGCTTGATTGTTCCTTTGCTTGTGCATTTGATTGTTGTTTCTATTACTGTTACCTACTTGTATATGGCGTGAGTTTACTTGAAGCAAGCTTGTTCATACATACCAGTACAATTCAAGTGTACTGACGTCCCTTTTGCCGGGGGCGCTATATTTGTGTTATGACTGTAGGTGGATCCACAACAGGTACTCAAGTCCACCGACCGTAGCTCTTCATCACTTCCCGTCAGCTGAATTGGTGATCCCCTTTCCTTTCGGGGCTCTTGCGTGGCTCATGCCGCTTTTGTTTTTGGGATCTTATTTTGATATTTGTATAATGTATAGCCGGAGCCTTGTTACCGGCAAGTACGTTATCATCCCTTTTTCATGTTTAGAGGATCCGTAGACAGGAAATATGGGTCATGAACTTATGTAATATGTATCTTGCACGTTGGGCTATGTAAAGTGTAAACCACGCTATGAGTCATGTACCATATGTATGTTTTGTAATAAAAATTGTAAATAGTTATTTCTCTTGGCTAGTAAGTAATGAAAAAAATAGGGGGTAACACGTGGGGTAGGAGAGGCACCCAGGTCCACTTGACTGGGGCTACCCGGTCGAGCGCCGGTCATGTCTCTCGGATTCGGGGTGTGACAAATATACGATAAACTACTCATATTAATCCAATTTATAATAACTCCTAACCCCGATCGAAAAGTTAACAAAATTTCTCTCAGGACCACATGCCTGGATTCCAAATTTTTTTGAAGATTAAGCTTACCCATAACTCCACAATCTCAAATATATAATTTACTCTCAATTCCATACCCAAAATCGTGGTTAAATTTCAAGAATATAAATTTCTAGGTCTTTCTCCCAAAACCCCAAGTTTCTACCAATTTACATGCTAAAATTCGTACATAATCGATGTATTTAGCTCAAGATGGATGGGATTAGCTTACCTTATCATTGATGATGAAAAATCCCATTTGAAGCTCTCCAAAATCTCCCACACCAAATGAAAAATAGGGGCAAATGACCAAATCCCCAATTTAAAAAGCTCCACTACCGTATCTGTGGTCCTTCCCAGGCTGCCCTTTTTTCGCTTCTGCGTCTTTTCCACCGCAGGTGCGGTCTCGCATCTATGGAAAAATGACCACATCTATAGTCCCTTCGCTTCCAGTCCAAAACCGCATCTGCAGCCTTTCTTGTCGCTTCTGCAGCTCCGCACATGCAACCCAATTCTCGCAGGTGTGGTTATGACAACAACCAGCAAGTTCAGCCTTCTAAAAATCCCATTTTCGATCCGTTAACCACCCGAAATTCACCCGAGGTCACCGGGACCCGAACAAATCATGCCAACCAGTCCCAAAACACATTACGGACTTGCTTGAGGCCTCAAATTATATCAAGCAATGCTAAAACCACGAATCGACCTCCAATCCAAGCTTTATGAACTTTAGAATTTCAAACTTCTACTTTCGATGTTTAAACCTACCAATCACGTCCGATTGAGCTCAAATTTTTCACGCAAGTCATACTCGACATTATGGACCTACTCCAACTTCTGGAATCAGATTCGGACCCCGATATCAAAAAGCCCACCTTCGATCAAACCTCCGAAAAACCTTCAAATTTCTATCTTTAGCCAAATGGCTCCAAAATGCTCCACGGACCTCCGAATTCACTTTCGATCGCGCTCCTAACTCCAGAATCACCATACGGAGCTACTCCCAGGCTCAGAATCCCAAACGGACATCAATAACACTGAAATGCACTTCAACCCAAACTTATGAAATTTCTTCCAAAATGCTAACTTCCGCAATAGGCGCCAAAACGCTCCCGGGTCATCCAAAATCCGACCCGAACATACACCTAAGTCCGAAATCATTATACGAACCTGCTGGAACCTTCAAATTCTAATTCCAAGGTCGGTTAATCAAAAATCCGATCTTAGCTAATCCTTTCAACTTAAAGCTTCTGAAATGAGAATTTGCTCTCCAAGTCAACTCTGAACTTCCTGAAATTTAATTCCAACCATGCGGACAAGTCATATTACCTGAAACGAAGTTGCTCATGGCCTCAAACTGCTGAACGACGTGCTAGATCTCAAAACGACCGGTCAGGTCGTTACATTCTCTCCCACTTAAACATACGTTCATCCTCGAACGTGCTAAAAACTACGCTTTAGTTGTCCGAAATCATTGTTTAGTGCCTCGAGCACCTACCTGTGCTACCACAACTCAGATGGGCACCCTAGCCCGATCAATCTGAAGATATCCTTTTTCACTTAAGCAAATAAGCCTTAGCCCGATCAATCTACCAAGCTTATTTCCAACATACGCTCATTGTATCAATAACTACACGCAACACCAAAACATGACTGCATACCTTAGCTGAATTCACACTTTGCACCACTTTAGTCAAGGATCACAATTGCATTCTCTGATAAATTTAGTCAAGATTCCATGAATCTGATGCTCTCATTGGACCGCATAACATACATAGGTCTTGCTCAAATTCCTAAAATACCGCCATGACAGAGGAGATATGTGGAAATTCATAACCAACTGCCGAATCAAAAAATCTTTGGGTCTATACTCTTGACAATAACCATCGCCTCATTCTGATCTGAATAATGGTCTTTGCTCCTTAATATACTTCATATAATCAGATTGCATTAATCCTAGATCCAATAATCTCGTCTTACCCAATACGAACTGCTCAGGCAATAAGCCACCCTGGACATGATCAGAAGTCTCATATGATGCCACACTATGCCAATAAGCTAATAATTCGAATGCAATACAAAAGAAAAATGAACTATGAAAAAGGAAATCCAATTACTCCCCGCGCGAATCATACATGTGACGCGAGCAACATACTAAACAGACACCTCGCTCGCGAATCATAAATGCGATGCGGACTCACAGCTAATACGAGCTTTCCTAAAAAAAGGAAACGAACACATAAAAACAGATATAGGGAACTGTACTCAACATCACACTATTGCGGTGAGCAACCCGATCCAAACAATATACCCGTGGTGGCGTGCCACCCGATCCACACATAGAACTCACATAAGGAGATAGACATCGAGCTAAATTGCTCATTATAGCAGGATACCGAATATCGATCACAAGCACGCTAGGTTGCATCATACCATTTCCCTGGGGAGACATATAGCACCATAAGCTACAAACTCAAGCACAACTGAGGTGCGATATACGATCTGAATCTCAAGAGCCATCCTGCTCATATAACATCATGTCTACGCGGAACCTCGACACATAAGAAATTCACCAAGCCATCTCACAACTCATACGGTGCGATATATCATTACACGAAATAGCTAACGATGAATTAGCACCCCGACTACTCTTCCATAAGGAGCACATTTCCGAAACAATCGCAATTGGCCTGATATAGAGCCCATTTTCACATTTAAATCCAACCACAGACCTCAAGCTGAATCGGATCGCACTAAACTAGGCTAATAACCTTTCAAAGGTCAATAATCACACACAAGAACAACCATTATAACTGGAGTAATCCTCCATAGTCCACAATCCAATAAGCCAAGTGCCCTCCAGGCATCAATTCTCAATTTAACGACATCACTACAATCTTCGTACTTGGTTTAACTTCTTGAATCAATCAAGTGAATACATGCCACACTTATACAACCTTCCCGTAGGGAACGCCTCCACGACCTTTTGTAGCAGATAACACATCTGTATGATCATACCGCCGACCATACTAACGCTGAAAAACAATCAAAAATCCATAACCAGAATGCAAAGCCTCCTTCATAAACACCAATCTCAGGTGATGCTGAAAACAATACCAACTTACTTTAAACATCGAAACTACTTTTCTGATCATCCAAGCTCACGACATTCTCGTCAATACCGAACTGTAACCTTGATCCTCACTCCAAATACCATACCACTCACTGCACCCAACGTGCCAATATGCGATTGAACATGATTTCCATCTTAACTCCGGAACTACTAATAGACTAATACTTCATCATATAAAAGCTTTTCACTTAACTCACTTCAGGAGAACCAGAGCAACACACAGGCGAATTCTCATAACTATAGAATATGCAAATCTCTAAATAATGGTCTAAGCTACCATAGCCCTTCCGGGATCCGCCTACACATAACAGGCCATTACAACAGTATACTCCCGAATAACATTAATTATTGTGGCCGACAAGCCTCACATGTACCGCCACAAATCACATGCATAACTTGATCATGCTGAAAGAACTGATCTCTACCACCAATATGCCAACTCAACTATGGGTGTCACACCTCCTTTTTCACTACTACACCTACAAGGGCGTAAAGGAGTTTTTATAATTAAAGGACAATCAGAACGAGATTTATTATTAAATTTCAGAGTCGCCACTTGGGATATTAATGGTGTCCTAAGTCACCGGTTGAATCTCGAACCGAGAAAATTATGACTCTGTTAACAGTCTGCGAACCATAAATTCGAGTAAGGAATTCTGTTAACTCAGGAGAAGGTGTTAGGCATTCCCGAATTTCGTGGTTCTAGCATGGTCGCTCAACTATTGTATTTGATTTTATCTGATTTTAAAACATGTTCTAACCTACGTGCCTTTTATTAGTAAACCATTTTTATTTATTTATTATTTTTTATAAGAATTGCAACGTTGTGAAAATGTGTCTCGAACCACGTCGCACCGGTGCACCCGTGGTTTTTGACACATTTTGACTTCGTTGAGATTTAGACTTGGGTCACATATATGTGCACCCGTATTTTGGAAGGTAATATTATTAAAATATGCGCCTAAAGCAACTACACATTTATTATCTTTGGGGAAACCGTAAAATTTGCTAAACGGTCCTCCCGAATTCTAAGTATTTTTATATAGCATTTATTGAGGGCCCCGCATTTGTATTTCATTTGGTGAGGCTCGCCTCATCACTTTAATAAAAGACCAACCTAAAAGTGACTACAAATTTTTTATTTTTTTATTTGTCTCTAATAATAAAGAAAAAAAGCCCTAACTAATTAATTTTGTTTAAGAACTATTATAGTTAGTGTCTACGGGTTCAGACTCATTCAAATCCTCAATCAGCTTGGGCCTGGGGTACAACTCGTAGACCTTCGCAGGCCTGGGCCCAGGTCCAAACAGGACCCGAGCTATCTTGTTCAAGCATCAAGGCGTAAATTACCTAAGGGTAGGCTATCGGTCCCTTTTACACAATCTCAATTTAATTGAACTAAAAAACTTACTGAAATTTACTCAAGCTACTTGAAAACTATTCACAAATTGTAACAAGTGAAAATCAGTTCACAGCAGTGTTCAATTCAAACTAGTTAAAATATTGACCTTAAATCAGCTTTACATATACAATCAACTCGTGTGGCCCTTGAGAAACCAATGCCCTACTTTTCCAATTTTGACAATTAATTTTCTATTTTGCAGACTTAAATCTTGAAGCGAATCAATAGAGGATTAACATGTTCGAGTCACTAAAACCATTATTAATTTCCATTAATAACCAGCTTCTTATTCTGCGTTTAATTACTATAGTAGAAAAGCCTAAAACTAAAACAGATTCAAACTAGTATTAATTGCTGCAGTAAAACAAACCAAAACTAACAAGTTAAAACTGGTAAACTAATACATTGGAGATGGAAACCATTACTAAATGTTTTTCCTGGATTGCTTTTGAACTAATATACTAAAAAACTAACAGGATACTAACTACAATCAACATGAACTGTGCTACTAACCGAACAGAGTGTCTAAAGCTTATACGAATCTGAGAATTATCAGTTTATACAGTCCATTACAAATAGATTAAAGTAACGAATTCATCAAGCAAATTATAGATCTAACTACAGTTTAATGAACTAGTAAAGTATTAAAAAAAGCAAGTATCAATCCAAAGCTGCATTTCCATTTCAGTGGAGTAACTACATCAAATGGAATCCAGAAGATGTACCTGGCAATCGAATTATAGCAGAAGAAGAAAAAGGTCAGCAATATTCTTGTTGGAAAACTATTCCAAACACAGCAACAACAGATATAGAAGCAATAGTCAGTAACAGGAATGACTCAAACCCAAATCACCCAAGAAATTTCAATAGGAAAACCAACCACGACAGCAAATGATTCAAATAGACTTGAATGACAGCAAAATGACTCAACAGGCACCCAAACTCCTTCGAAAATGAACTTAACTGATTCGGAATAGTCACTAAGGTAAAACTGGCCAAAAATCTACTCAAACAGACCTCAAATCCTTTCGAACTAGTTACCAAATAACTCTGAATGTCTTTGATAAAATCAGAAATAGCGCAACTTAAAAATGAACTCAACTATCAATGAAACAATAAACCTTTTTTTTTTGTTTTTTAGAGAATTTTTTATTGCTTTTGAATTTTTTGAATGTTTGAATTTCAAAACTAGATCTGAAAATTAGGAAGAGCTTTTGGGGGGAATTTTGGGCTCCAAAACTTGTGAATGAAGTAAGAGGACTGCCCTTTTATAGAAAAAACTAGTTGTTAGTTCCAGATTTTAATTTTAACACTTTAGCCCCTGATTTCCTAACTTGTTACATAAGTTACTACAGTTAGAATACCTAAAGTTACACCTAGACCCCTTCTACAAGGGTCTAGGGTGTTTTAACTTGATTTTCCTACCCTTAAAATGCCTATATTACCCTTGCCTTAGTTTTGAATTTACCATTTCTAATAAAACTACCCTTTTCCATGCCTAAACTAACCCTGAAACCCCCCTGAAATTACCTAACCAAACAATCCCTTTATTTGATTTAGAAATTAACTATAGTTAACCCCCATCAACTATAACCAATCCACAAACCTAATTACTCTGTAAATGAATGCTAAAGATGAATTAAAATAAGCTTAGACTAAAAACAACATTAACTCAATTAAACGAGAATCAAACAGTTTTAAAACAAGCTGGAGACAAAATTAAACAAACAAAAACAAATCTAAAAGGAATTAGATTCAAGAAGGCCATTCGACCAAACTAATCAAGTTAAACTACTCGAAAATAAGCTAATACTTAACAATTAACTATCAAAAATGAAAATTTAAACTAAGAAGAATAGATTTTAACTCAAAATTATTTAATCAATAATAGACAGAATTCTATTGAACTTAGGCTACCAATTAAACTTATTTTGGAAACTAAAAACTACCTGAGAATCAAACTAAAACTAAAGAAAAGAAAGAGAAAAACTTACTGAATTCTGGCCTTCATAATAACTCTTCAAAATCAACTTCAAATTAATATTATACGTCCATTTCATAGGAAATAGACCTATAATATTAATCTGAGTTTACTCGACTTGAAAAATCAATCAAAACAGTCCCGAAGTATTAACCCTAGATTTGAAATTCGTGGAGTTTTAATTGGATTTGAGAGATTTTGGTTAGGTATTAGTGATGAGGGAAGTTATGGGAGTATATGGTATGAATATGGGGCTGTTTGGACAAAGTAGCATTTTGGCCGGACTTTAGGTCTATGATTTGAGAAAATCTATGGGGATTTGAGGGAAACGGACTTGAGGGTTGGAACGAGGATGTGAAGGAGAATATGGGGTGAAATTTTGGGGTTGTTTGGAGCTTCACCACCGGCGCGGCAATTTACGGCCGGCGGCGAACGACGGAGATATGGTGGAACAGTGGTGGGGACACAGCGGCCGGCGGAGACGGGGTAGGGTTACAGGGGTACGAGGAAGGAAGGACTTTGGTCTTCAATTTTTGTGAATGATTATTACAGTTATATCAAAAATGCTAGAACAAATTTTGATCGTTGGATTGAGGAAGATGAAGGGCCAGGATTGGTCTTCGACTACATGGCGTCGTTTTAATTTAGCTAGGGGCGGACTGGGTCAGGAGGTTTGGGCCTGGTTCGAAAAGGTTCCTGTTAGGGAATTGTTTTTGGGCTGGATTTATTGCAATTAAACCCAAACCGGGCAGCCCCTTTGTTTTCTCTTTTTTTTTTCTTTTCTTTTATTTCTTTTATCTATTTCTTGTATTTTATCTTGTATTTTTGTATTTATTTATTTTTTCTAATTTTACAAAAATACTAAAATAACAATCACAATCAAATTGCATTATAATTAGATTTCCAAATTGTTGGCCCAAGTTCAGTTGAAGTTTTGAAGATTGACAAATGAACTCAGGGAAGGACCTGGTCCATCTTGGGAGACACAGTTAGTCATAACCTTTGCACATGAAAGGCACGTAAGGAAGATATGTATTGAAGATTGCGCAGCAAATAACTTCTGAACGAAATCGAAAAGTTGCATTGAGTTCTAAGGAGGACAGTCTCCTTATGACAAGAGAACACAATCGTAAGCTAGGATAAGAATGGGAGTTTGTATTGGTTAAGGACTCAAATCAACTAAGGATAAGCATTGGAGTCTCGATCAAACTCTAACTACTAATCTATTAAATAAGCAAGTTGTTCTCTTTTACAGGTAATGCACATACATAGAAGTTAAAAATATTTGAGAACAAAAAGAGCAAGTCTGATTTGCAAGCAATATATGCGAGATACAAGTGTGCACGTCTGAAGCTACATGAACTAAGATAAAAGAACGAGTTTCATCATTGTGTTTGTTCTAAGTCTAGTTCAATTGTAGTAGGTTTTAATACTGTACCTTTCAGCTTTCTTAGAAGCAATTGTATTAGGTACTTTGAGTATTCAAGTTAGAGTTAACTTGAAGGTGTCGCAACAGTTGAGGCTGTGTGCTACACTGGGATTAGAGTTAATCCTTAGGTTTACAAAGAGTTTTGTAAATGCAGTTTTTGGCTCAGTGATTTAGTGGAGTTTGGGAAAATCCTACTGAGTAGTAGGTCGTGGTTTTTTCACCTTTTGAGCCAGGTGTTTTCCACGTAAAAATCTCTGTGCACTTTACTTTCAGTACTTATTATTCCGCAAACTGCTATAGTTAGAACACTTAGAAGAACCAGGTTCTGCTAACGTAAAAATTAGGTACCACACAAATCACCCCCCTCTTGTGTGGTATTGACGTTAATAACATCAATTGGTCTCAGAGCGGGTTATCCTTAAAGAGGTTAACACCTTAAGAAAAGATCAACATGAGTGCACTACCTGGGAAGTGGGAAGTGCAATCCACTGCCAGGCCTCCTCTCTTCAATGGCCTCTATTATTCCTGGTGGAAAAACAGAATGAGGGACCATATCATGGGCGAAGACTATGAGCTTTGGGATATCATCATTGATGGTCCTTTATCCACAACCAAGAAGAATGATGAAGGATTGGATGTTCCAAAGACAAGAGCAGATTGTATTTCTGAAGATCTAAGGAAATGGGAGAAAAATGCTAAAGCTAAGAAATGGCTAGTGTGTGGACTTGGTCCTGATGAGTACAGTAGGATTCAAGGTTGTACTACTGCCAAGGAGATTTGGGACACTTTACAAGTGGCTCATGAAGGAACACCTCAGGTGAAGAGGTCAAGAGGAACACTGCTGTATTCTCAATATGAGAATTTTACTATGAAGGATGGAGAAACTATCCAAGAGATGTATACCAGGTTCACTACACTGACAGATGAACTTGAGTCTCTTTGAAGGGTTATCCTGGAAGAAGACAAAGTGGAGAAGATTCTAACTAGAGTTCTGCAAATCTCCTGGGAAAGCAAAATCACTGCTATTCAGGAATCCAAAAACATTGCTACCTTGAAATTGGATAAACTGATTGGNTATGAGAGGAAATGGTCCTTTAAAAGGAAAAACATTCAACAAACCTAGGGCTCCTGAGAAACAAACCAATGAGGGGTGTTACAAGTGTGGGAAGACTGATCACCACATCAAAAACTGCCCTCAATGGGAGGTTGAATGGAAGAAAGAAAGAGCAGATAGAAGAAATAGGAAAAAGGAACAGGTTCAACCAAGAAGGAACAAAGGATCAACTAACGCTACGGTTACAGCATGGGGAGAAACATCAGACGAGGACTCAGAAAATGAAGCTGAAGATGAACAAGCTCTTATGGCCATTGGAGAATCAGAAGATGAACAGGAGGTAAGTATTCTACACCTTAAAGAAAAGATTAAGTTCTTGTCTAAAGAAAAATTGGCTGATCTACTGATGGACTTCATAGATGAGTCCGAAATAATAAACAGTGAGAAGGATGTTCTGTCTAGGGAATGTGTTATCTTAGAAGAAAAATGTAAAAGGTTAGAGTCTAGGGCTGATGAAAGTGACAACACAAATACTGAGTTGAAGAACCAGGTTCATCAACTTGAAAACAAGATCCTAGAACTTAGATCTGAAAATATTAAATTGAAATTAGGGACAGGAAAGAAAAAAGCTGATCAATCATTTCTCACTCTAGAAGAAAATCTAGGAAAAATGAAAGATGAACTGTACAAGAAAGATGAATTGATTAAAGTCCTAAAAGAAGATTTAGGAAAGGTAAAGCATGAATTATATAGAACATGCAAATGGAACAAGGCTTCCGATGCACTTTCCTGGATGCAAGAACATCATAGTAGCAATAAGAGAGGACTTGGTTTTGGGACACAAGCTCCAAAATGGGATCCCAAAAACAAGTACCTCACTCTTCCTAAGAATAAGATCTGCACACACTGTGGTAAGACTGGTCATTACAAAGATGAATGTAATGTAAAAGAAAAGGCCAGTCACAAGAACAAAGCCTTTGTTCAAGAAAAGCATAAACTGCCTGGTTGGGCAAAGAAAAATCTAATTCATCCTTTTGCCCATAGAAAGGGAACCAAACTAGTTTGGGTTCCTAAGACTAGCCCATGATTTTCTTTTGCAGGTCCAAGTGAAGGGGAGTAGCCAAATATGGTACATGGATAGTGGCTGCTCAAAGCATATGACTGGTAACAAGGACCAGTTCCTTTCACTTGAGAACCTAAAATGAGGTAATGTCTCCTTTGGAAATGGAAAGAAAGGTGAGATCATAGGAAATGGAAAGGTAGGAAAGACAGAATCTCACTCCATTGAGAATGTCTATTTGATAGATGGCTTAAAATATAGCTTGATAAGTGTGTCACAGCTGTGTGACAGAGGTAACCTTGTGGCTTGCACTTCCACAAAATGTTTTGTGATTAGCCTTACTACTGACAAAATTGTTTTGCAGGGAATAGTTAACAATATTTACATTGTAGATTTGTCAACTCTTTCTGAAAATGAACTCACTTGCTTGAGTGTGTTAATTAATGATCCCCTCCTTTGGCACAAAAGACTTGGTCATGCCAGTCTAACT